>SNQJ01S0019262.1:111268-182375 GCA_010110895.2 Picea sitchensis | reverse complement strand
TATGGCGTGACTGAAATGTTTGCTTTACATCAAAAAGTGTGTAAAAGGGCAAAACTTTGGGTCTGTTCACCCATACAACATCGCCTGACAAGGCGTACAAAAAACATGATCACAGGGAGACTCTAATCTCCCCGCGCTGCGTTGTGCTGTGAGTAACATACTACCGCATGAACTACGTGCCTCAACAGAGAATTGATATTCTCTGGTACCCCTACAGTGTGCCGTTGCATATGTAAAGGCACTTGTCCCCTCCGCAGAGGAGGGATGCCCATCGTAAGGCCTTGGAGGTTTCTTTCGACCTCCCGGAGACCCATAAATGGTACCACTGGATCTGCTGCAACTGGGGTGCCTCCATGATGCCCTGGTACTGGTATATCAACTGGGTGCACTGCTCCCTTGTCTGCATGTTGGAAACAAAACATCTGTTAAAACTCTTTTACATACCCAAAAAAATGCATATACATCAAAAAACGTAAAAACAAAAACTAGACAAGGTATGGCTTAATCTCTTACCTGACTCATCCCAGTCTTCCCCCGCGGGAAAAATCAATTCCATACTCCCACGAAAGTCCACATCGGCATAAGGGAAGTCCTCTATCCAGAGGAAATGCCGTCTCAGCCAGGCAAAGAAATCATCAGTGAAGTGGAACTCTGACTCCGAAACTAGTCTTGGAGACAGACTAGTCCACCTCTCCATCCGAGGTTCGTCCATTGGGCATACTGCTAATGCTATCTGAGGCTGCATCTGAGGGATGTACTCTAGAAAGAACGAGACCAAAAATGAGCCATAATTGAACTGCTTCTGACCAGTCCTGCATCGTGAGATCTGTTCCTTTACATTCCAAAGGAACGTCGCACTCCAGTTGAACAATGTTGGCTCTAAACACTGAACACCATAGGCCACCTATGATCTTGATGCCAAATGAACACTAGTACCTCTAGTCACGCTTGTGATAGAAAATAATATAGACTGGAGAGGCAGATCTCGTATATCCTTGATAGGGATCCTTCCCCCTACCAACCTTGCTCCTGAAATACAGTGATGTACCAGATACACGCCCACCTGCTCAGGTAATGCCCTCTGTCCAATGAAAGATATAGGGACCCCTATTTTTGAGAGGTCGGTCAAAAAGTACACATCTTCCAAATCGATGGTTAGGAGTTGTGTACCAATACGGAATCCCTGTTCCACAACGTCCCAAAGGCCGATCATGTGCTCAAGCAGTAGAATCTCTCTCTTCATTTTTTTCAATTTGAAAAACTTGAGCAAGCCGCAGGCTCGCAAAGTGGCCCGCGTACGAGGATTCCGTAGAGTGGCTAAATCATCCATCTCATGTTCCCTCTCTTTCCATTCAATCATGATTGTCGAAGACACCTACAAAACAGAAAAATCAAGAATTTCATTATTCCTCACGTTTTGATAATTTTGGCGATTTTCAAAAAACATTTTAAAACATAAAACAAAGTACCCATGTCATTTAAAAGAAACCAACCAGTCTTTTTGACCACCACACCCTTTAACATTTGCCAAATAATAATTAAAACATGTTTAAAATGAAAAACGTTTTGGGGGGGTGTGTGGGCCTTTGGGGAGAATTTTTATGAGCTCTTTTTCTAAAGAATGACTTGCCTAATTGGTTTCTAGGGTGTAGACATCCTAAAAACCCTTCCCTACTGCATTTTTGCAAAAGAATCTCCCTATTTTATTAATCTTTAAGAGGAGGTCAATTTGGTCAAAAGGGGGCGACCTAGGGCTTTGTGTTTTGAAATAAATAATGCCATGAAAATCAATTTGAAACCATGCAATTGAAAGAGCAAGGGATGGGCACCTACCTGGTTCAAACGGCGAGTGAAATGATCGATCGTAGCCCCGGCAGTAATAAAAACAAGATTTGCTCCAATGTGAGATTCTCCACTACTCCAAAAATCATTGCAAATGAAATGGTAAATGAATTTTTGAATCAATTCTTATTTATATAATTCTATTTTTTATAAGGTATGGTCATTTGTGGGTTTCTCTAATGATGTAAATGGCTTCGCTAAACTCTGGTTTGTAGCTTTGGCATCACAGGTTTCCTGCCAGTCCTGATCGGTTATTCACCTTGTCATACTAATGGGCATAGTCTTAGTTCGTTCTCGAGCTCGACAATATGAGAACGTAACCGGGTAAACTTTTATCTCTTTTTCGGACCTATCTGGATACAAATACACGAAAAAGGAACCCCCTTGGAGTCTCCTTTAAACCCTTTCCAGACTCTCTAAACATGAAAATATGATCGAGTGATCTTGCTTCCTTTCACACTCGTTAAAAGGTCAGAAAGGGCGTCTTGCGAGCGATAGTTTAACCCTTTTTCGGTCTCGTTGGACTATTGTACAAAAAAGGAACTGAGTTCTCTTTTAAGTGTTTTTCCAAACTCTATAATCCCGAAAAACCTTCAATTTTCTGTCTTTGGAATCATTAAAGCACACATCGATAGGCCCATATGGGACCGATCCCTTACTTCTTCTGGTTCGTTAAACAAAGGAAGAGGAACTTACCGAAGGTAATTTATATCGAGCATGTGTTATCCTCCTCGAGCTCATTAAATAAAAAAATAGGTACTCATCTATCTGGATGGGGGAAAAATTGAAAGGAGTAAGCCAAGCAGTCTCTTGAGAACATCGTCTAGCACTTCTTAGAGTCACCCTTGAACATGGCACTTTGTCATCTGCACATATCATAATCCGATGAACCTCTGCACTGAGCCAATCCTTTGAGTTTCCTTTCACAACCTTGGGTCACCCGACGCAAGTCATAGCACCCATTGCATAGTCTTGGTCCATGTCATGTTTTGTTGTTGTGCCTCAGTGTTCAAGGGAAGTATCTGCCTCGAGAGTCAACCATCCCAAATATCTTGCCTCAAAACCTGTGTCAGTTCATGTTCATTTGATCTTCCAATTGCATCTCTATGTTCGTTTCATGTCGTTGATGGGGGATACATCAAGGCCCTCTCTCGACGAGTCTATTCCTATCGACTTCAACACATTATCCGAGAATTAGGCTTAGATACTAGTTATTACTTTGGGACCTACATGCCTCAATGGCAGGCCTCCTCACATTCGACAGTGGGTTTACATCATTGACCTATGATTGAATGATTCCATGAATGTTCGACCTCAACTCATCTATTCACGTTCGATGGAATGTACTAAGATACCTTGGGAATCATTGACATTAATGGTGATCTCCCTCGCACTTGTTAAGGGTTTACCTCATTGACCGGTAATCAAGTGGTTTCTGCCATGTTCGACATCAAGACATCTATTCACATGGTTAGCATCGTACCACGTTGGGATTGGTAAGAAGACCCTGGGTTGAGTAATAACTTTGATATGCATTTTTCCCAGGATGCGAAGGAGTTTCTATTGGACAAAGAACACATACACTATTATATAGATCCACTTTGTATTGGTCGTGGCTATGTCTTGTCATCTCGTAGATCCACTGTGTATCTTTCGTGGCTACGATCAGTCCGAGTCATCAAAGTATAGATCCACATTGTATCTTCGGTGGCTATACCCTTTTTTATCAATACAATTATGGATCTGCAGTGTATATTATGGCGGCCATACCTTACAAGTCTCGATCACCCAAGCATAGGCATGCCTGCCTTGGGTTTTGAAATATGTCATGATATTTTTTGGATGTTTGTGTGCAGCTTACGTCAGGTTCTCCGAGTCTATACCCTTGCTTGAACGTGTACAAAGTATTTCAGTCATCAGTTCGCATCCTCTGACTTCATACTTTGGGGGGCATTCTGTTACACATCAAAACCACTCAACTGGATAAGTGTCGCATATTCCTCTCAATTGTCGTAAGTGTCGGAACTTCCTTACAAATTTCGCAAGTGTCGCAAGTTGGTTACAAGTGTCGCAAATGTTGTTTGAGCATACTGCCCTGATGACAACACTAAGGAGGCACTTAAAACATCTTATGTACTTGATTTGAAGAAGGAGAACTGGTTCACTGGAGTCAAACATCTCTTAACACCTGAAAAGGGCATCCAATCAAGGGTTTTGAGGGTGAACGCTCCCCTGCAACAGCCTTAGGAGTGCTGGCGCTCCCCTATAAGGCCTCAGGGAGCGTTATAACACCCCCTTACCCCTCTGCAGGAGTGCTGCCCACTTTTGAAGCGCTAGCGCTCCCCTTAAGCCTCTCTGGGAGCATTCTAGTGCTCTGATGCCCCTTTTGAAGGAGCACTCCCTAATCTGGGTCAGTTGTTAGCCCGGTGAGGAGAATAAGGAAAGGATCTTTCGAGATTAGGAGGCAGTTGTACTCGAATTCTTGGTTTCATCAACAGATCCCCGATCTAAGGAGGAGGTTCCCAACTTGTTCTACACATAACTCAAGAGGTTAAGCTCCTCCCAACCTATATAAGCAAGCTCTATGATGGTGGAAAGGGGGAAGAATTGCTAGCATGAAACCTATGATCTCATAGGAAACACACAGTCAGCCAAAGGAGAAGTGATCAGTGAAGCTGCTATCAACCAGGCTATGGATCTTTCGAGCAAGGGTTAGACAAAGAGGACTTGACAAAGCTGTCACATTCGGATCTACGATTGTAAATATTGTTGTCGTTATTCTCATTAATATGACACGCTTGGCCTGTTTCTTTCTAGTTTGTGTCTGATGATTACATGAACTGATCATTAATTGGTAGATTTGTTTTCAAGCTAATATCAATAGAGTAGGAAGTGGTCATATCTTGTTTTTCTGTGGAACTCAGTGAGGAGCAAAGGATTGGAGCGCAACTCAGAGCGTGCAGGGGAAAACGTCGATTAAGAGGTACTTATGTTATCCTTCCTTCTCATGTATTAGTTTAGATAGATTTGAAAGGAAGTCAGTGTCCACGTTAAGCATTTTTCTGTCTAGGTTTAAGGTCAAGCCTTAGAGGTGATCTACCGGTCCGCAGGGAGATTTTCCTACAATAGCCACTACTAGAAAAGTTCAAAAATGGCTTCTAACAAGCTCAGAATCAACAACAAATACATCAATGGCTCTGTAAAATATTCAATGAGGAAGAGGGAAGGGGAAATAGATCATAAACAAGCATCAAATAAGATCTAATTATATGAAAATGATTTAGATGATCAAAGGAAAGATTAGTCAAAGTTGATCCCCAGGGGAGTCGTCATTTTTTTGTTACAGAATATTCCTCATTCCTACATGTGAAAATTCCCTTGGATTTCTAGACTTCTATACCAAGACAAAAAGGGTACAATTGGACACTAACATACCTTTAAACACATCTAGAACAATAAAATCGAGAAGGAGATAAATGATATGATGTATGTTTTTCGATGTTTGTCCTCATTGCTTCCAATCCTGGGATCTTTATCCTCAAACCCCCTAGAAAAAAAGAATATATGACATATAAAACAAAGAGAAAAAACTATCTCCTACTCTACTTGATTAGATCAAACAAGTCTATCTATGAATATTAGAGCAATAATAAATAAGCACATGTAACAAGACATAGACTTGAAGGAAATAGGCCAATTATATATTGAATGAGTACTAATAAGAAAATAATTACAGACCACGATTGTTGCTGCATAAACCTCTCCAAGATCTCCTAATCCAAGCCTTTCACAAATGAATGAAGATCAAAATGATGATGCTTTACTAATTTATTCCCCCTTCACCTTGGAAATACCTTCAATATATAGGTTTGAGGGGCACAAACACCATGAGAAAATGAAGGATATGGTTGAGGATATGGCTCCTCAAGGTTTGGATCATATCCTAAGGTGAATCCATAGAATGAGGGTCAAACATAACCAACCTCATCCCAAGAGAGTTGGCCCATAGAATAAGGTGTGGGATCCACCTTTTCCCTCTAACAAGACTGACACTCCCCCTTAGTTGAACATAGGGTTCCATATTCTATGGTGGAACTCCCCTAACATGGAAAGGGGGGTGCCATTGGATGAGTTGGCACTCCCAAATCATGGTCAGGGGGGCATCACCCTTCATAAATGCCCAAAACATGGTCAATTGTTCCAAGAAAAAGGTGTGTTTTGACCTTGAAATGATGGGTTTCTTCCCCCAATATGACTTAGAGGTCATGGAAAATGTCTTCAATGGTTTCAAATGGATGTCACACTGGAAAAAATGAATGAGAAAATAGGTAAGGTGCATACAACACTTTCAACAGTGCATGCGACACTTAACAAGGTGCATATGCCACTTTGTGACACTTGCGACACTTAGGATGTGAAACTCAAGTGTGAAATTTTGATGTGTAATATCTACCCCATGAGGGGTGATTTATGTGGTGTTATATCATTGGTGTTCAATTCCTTCTGAAAAATGATATTTACAATTATGTTCACCTTCTCAAGACAAGGTCTCGACAATTGATAAGGTGTTGTATACAATAGGGGCATGTAAGCCTTTTCTTTCCCCTTTTGGACAGAGTGGTCTGTCATTTCCTCTTGATTATAATATTATTATTTTTAAGACCTTGAGCCCTCGTATTTGTATGATTTCAAGATCCATTTTCACAGATGTTTAATTTCCTTTAGATGAGGCTATCCTTGAAGTTATCATTATGTATTTTCGACCTCTTCGTGAACTAGAAACTGTATAGGTTGGTTACCGAAAAAAACCTTGGCCTAAGCTTGACAATTCCCTCTACTTGGAGCACTACTATGGATAAGGAGCCAGGACGCCTGTTTCTCTTTACATATTGTAATTTTATGGTTTCTTGTTTCCATGTTCCATATACCATAGCACTTGTTTTTATCAAAGTTTTCTATATTTCATTTATTAACTTCTTAGTGAGTGTGTTTGGTGTTATATACAGGACTTTGAGAACATTTTTTTTGGTATGTTTTCTTCCATGTCGATCATTTCTGATAGGTAATGATATTTAAAATGGCATCTAGGTTAGATTTTCCCCTTCATGCATTTTTGCATTATCCATTTTCTTGTTTCTTTATTCCTTAGGATCGACCCCACTGAGTTGCGATACATAAATTTCTTTGTTGTTTAGAAGTGTTGTAATTCACATGGTAGAGCCTACCATTCATGGGTGTCTTTGTTAAAACCTTGCTCACAATTTGGCACCCATTCTGAAATACTTTCATAGGATTGGGAGCCCTGTTTAATCCTTCCATGACTTTGGGTTGAAGCTTCATATATTATTATTAATATTTTCCTAGATAATACCCCATGGGGCTCAATCATTTATGTGTAGAGATGTACCTGCATTTCATATTGACCACATGCACTTTCGACTTGTAATGTTGTCTTCATGTTGTTTTTCTATAGCCACTTTTATATGCATGCTCTATAAAATGATATCCTTCGAATATTATACCTTTGCAACTCGATACCTTTTACCTATGGAGGAGACATTCCCCTAAGAGTCCTTATCCTACACTTGCTTCTTTGTATTCAACATAGGTATGTTCCTTGCACCATGGAACTATTTTTCTTACTCGTGACACTCATTTCCTCCATTTTGATATAACATTTTTTGATTATTTTCCAGGCTTTAATAATATGAAAAAGACAAAAATATTATAAAACAAAAAAAGACGGGGGAAATCGTTGATCTCTTTGTTTGGTAGCAGTCCTATTGCCCTTGAGAAAAACCCAATATTTGATTCAATGTGTCACTATTTTTGGGTTTATTATGGCCATAGGAAATTATACCCGTTACATAGAGTTGGTACACATTTGATTGGTCATGCTTTGAGTTACTATGGAGAGTTTGTTGATGCCTCTTACATAACAAACTTATGTCAATTCCTAAATCTTGTTTTGCCTTGGTCACATAATGTGCCATTATTTTTTTCAAGTTAAGTCTTATCCCGAGTCAACCATTCTAAAAAAATCATTGAATTTTCGACTTGGAATTCTATTGTTAGTTAAGTACTTCTCAGTTTCACAAGTATATTTGTATCTCACTCATGCTAGTATAAAAAGTCCTCATTGAATTCTTATTGGTGGATATGCTCTGATCAAGAATGACTCATCTCTTTGAGAGTATGACCTAGAGTTAAACCTAAGGAATATTTACATTATTTATAGGTGACCTTGCACTGAACAGATGACAAACCATCATTGGTCACTAAATAAGTGGTTTCCATTATGTTCAACATCAACAACCTTTATCACACATAGGGATTTGTGTAGTACCTTGGTTTCCATTTGAACCCACTAGAGGATTGCTTGTCCTCGTCATTCATCTTCATTATTTTATACTATTCATAGAGTATTTTTCAAGTGTTATTCCATATGGTGCATTATGGAGTTGTACCTCGATTTGATCCTTAAAATATTTCATCCAAGTCCTTCCAAATATTTGGCCTTATGCTACTCCTCATGATGGATGACAAAGGATTCCTTAATTCCTTCCTTCTAGCATATCGCTTCCTATTGAATTCAACACATATTATATGGGAGAGGGATGTAGAGTCATTTTTAGTACCTTGGGGATTGTACTCTTCAGTGGAAGGTTCCCTCTCTATTGAAAATGGGAATACATCAATTTCCCATGATCGATATATCCTATCAAGTGTTTGAAATCAACTCCTTTATTCACACTTCTTAGATTGTACTAGGTTCCTTGGCTCCCATTATCATCATCATTGGATTGTCTCTCATTTTTTAATGGTATACATAAATGAATGATAATCAAATGGTGTCTTATTGTGTTACGATTCAACACATTTATTTGCATAGTGTAGACACATACGATGACAAGTTTTCTTGAAGACCTTGGGTGAAGTATGAGCATCACATATTTTATGCTCCTACCCAAAATGTATTGATTGTACCACCATCAGTCACATCAGTAATTGCATAGGATAACTTTTTTAACTTCATTGGCTCCAGATATCCTCTCATTTGATTCTGATACGTGGATCCATTGTGTATTTATGTCATGGCCATGATTTCTATTTTCATATATCACATGGATCCAACATGTATAGTTCTCGTAGCCATAGAAATTAGTTGTATTTTGTTACTCATTGATTTACAATGTAATTTATCTGGAGGCCATTCTTATATTTCTCTTGAGCATGGGTATGCTCGACTCGGGAAGATACTACTCTTACTTGATTTTTGTTGTAGGTTTTGTTCTTGGATCACCTGTTTCAGTGCTTTCATTTGGACTTACTTCAGTGCATTCTCTCCTCTCAGAGTTATAATATATTTCAGCCATGAGTTTTTCTTTTGACCTCACACATTATGGGGCATATGTTATAACACAAATTTCCACCCCATGTTGCATTTGTGAGATGGCCTAGTCCATTCCTTTAAAAACCTTAATCCCACTCTCCTTCATCAAAATAATGTTAAAAATCACTATATTTGTTGATTTATGCTATTCATCCATGTGAAACTCATTTTCATACATTATTTTCTAGTGTGCAAATGGTGTACAACCCCAATTTTGTGAAAAATTAAAATATTCCATACTTTTGGATGGGGTTTCTAGGTTTTCCCGTTCCTAAACCTCCAATTTCTCATACACAACAGAATGTAATCATATCAACATATTTACGATGGTATATAAGGACCTATTGGGGTTTATATGGGAGAGACAACCTTGGTGTAAGAACATTCTATCAATTTCCAAGATTCCTTATTCTCATAATCTTTCAATAGTATCCCTTCATATGGAAATTTAGTTTCTAGTATATCTTCCTCTCTCCTATATGATTGTTGGGTGTGTTCCTATCCCTTCTGGATCATGTGAGTAAGTACTTTGTTCCTGAGTTGATTCTTGGAGATTTTAGTGGAGTAATTGAAGCTATTAGTTTCAGGGAAAGGCCATCAGTTAGAATCAGGTTGTAACTCATCTATTCATGTTGATTAATGAAAGAGTTCTATTTCCCTCAAATCCATGTGAAAATATATCTAACTAGTTTTTATATGTTGAATTTTCTTTGCATATCTAAATTTACATATTGCATTTATAATTTAATTTGATAGTTACCTTGATGTAGTATCTACTTGGTTTCTTTTGTGGGATGGTAGAGACAAATGCATGGATCAAGTTAAAGGTCGATATAGCTGGTATCATTATCAAATCTAGACATCAACATTGATATTAGTTTATTCATTAAGACCATCTTCCTATTCATGTTTTTTCTATGGAATAAACTTACCAAGGAATCAAACATCTATTCAATTATATTTTTCTCATATGAGTGAGAAATTAGATGATCTTTCACTGAATCCAATATGACTCTTTGTGTTTTGATCTCCTTATTTTTTTGAGCTACAAAACATGTCAGATATGTTGGTAGAGTAACTACTTTTCCCCTAACTCCCAAAGGTCATTCTCCTTAAGCAACAAAGTTACTCTTTATTTCCAACATAGGAAGTTGGTTTCACCATACAATTTTTCCTCAACTCTTAACAATGTTGATTCCATCCCTAAGACCTAACAAAATGGCCTAGAAATAATTTTTTGTTGGAAAATTCCCATGTAATAAATTGTACATCTTCTTCCCATAATATCTACGCTAACTACGCGATTGTAAATATGATACTTATTGCAGTCCCACACAACCTTTCTATCGGTACCCTCATTGTTCTTAGGATATTTAGACACTTAGGATTTATTTAAGATCTACTTGGTTTAATGCGTCGTTAGGTAAAAGTGTGTTTCTTAGTGTGTTTCTTTGGTATGCATTAGTATGCATTTGTAGTTAGGAAATCTAACGGTCATGATATGTTCCCAACATAGAGTGATACGATGGCTCATTTCATCCTCAATCTTAACATCCATTGATCCATGGATTAACACCCGATTGGTCCATGATATATATTTAAATAGCATGGAGGGTCATTTTATGATGATCGATTGTGAGAAAATCTCTTGTAAAATCTCTGTAATCTTTTTATTTTGCATTAATAAACTACTCCAAGTGGTCGCGTTATCTGGGGACGTGCATGTTTCCCCATAGGGGTTTTACCATGTCAAAAAATAGGTGTGTTGATCTTTTATTTGGTTGTGTGAGTGGTTACTGAAGGTGTTCATTCTTTTTTGGAATACTTGTGTTGTCGAACATGGTATCATAGCCTATTTGAAGACCCGCTCATGTTGTAGATCGATATCGTGAAGCTGAGTTGCCTCATCTCCATTTTCTATCATTTTTCATACATTTATGGGCTGAGAGGATTGTTACATTCCATCTAGAGTGATCGTTTAAGTCATGAACACTTTTTCATTTCAATCGAAAATGTTTCTATTTTCTCAAGATATGGCCATTTTAGTCAGATTCGGAGGTATAAAGCCTAAATATGCATTTTTTTAATTTTTGCAAAGTATTATTTTTGGTTTTATTTGGTTTTATATTATTTTTTTCTAGGTTTCTACTCTTTTATATATGTGTATGTTGTTTTCCCCATGCCTTTTGTGATATTGTAAAATCATAAATATATAGGAAAAGGTGCATCTTCCGGGTAAGCTAAACGAGATCTAACCCTTGTTGTTATCAAGAAGATTTTTTTTTTTCTTGTGTGAATTTTTTTTTTTAGCATGCTATCCAAATCTGTCATCCACAAGCACAACAACAACACCCCCAATCCTCTTGTTAAACAATGCAATGTCTTTTTCTAGCCATTTTGGTTAAAACTTGTCTTATTAACTAAGAGGTCTTGAGTTCAAGTCTCTATTTTTGTTACTTATTTTTCAAAAGTTCATGCTCCAATGTAAAGTGTATTTCACTTCAATTATAAAAGTGAATAACTATAAATAGCTTTAATACTTTATTTTAGATTTATTTATTTTGCATGTGGATTTTATTTTATAAAGTAACTTCATTGTAAAAGTGGTCCCCACTTATTTTTATAAAAGTGGGTCACTTCATAAACCTACTTACATCACCACGTGGTCCTTTCATTATCGTTTGTGCCCTTTTTCTTAAACGACATAAATTTCACATCTGAAGTCCGTTTTTAGTGCCATTGTTTTTTAAACCACATAATTTTTCAAGATGTTTGCATCCATATCATCAATTTCAGTTTTTAAATCCATATTATCTACATATTTAATATGGCTTCTTCTAGTAATCTTTTTCTTACTAGAACCAACTAATTCCAATGGAAATCTCATATGAAGGATTTATTAAGAAGTAAAGTCTTGTACCAGACTACCTTGGGAAAGGAAAAAGAACCCATTGATGCCGACAGGAAAGTCAAATGGGCTAATAGGAGTGATGAAGCATGTGGAACAATCAAAATGTCAATCTCTCCCAATTTAAGGTTCCACCTTAAAGAAATTGATGACCTCGATGAAGCTTGGGAAAAGATTGAAACTGTGTTTGGTAAACTCAATATTATTCGAGCACAAAAATTATAAAATCAAGTACTGGCTTTAAATACAAGTGATTTTTCTTGCATTGGAGACTATCTATCTAAGTTTAAAACACTCGGAATTTTATGTGAATAATATGAGATAAAGATGGAGGTAGAGCATTGCATCTATCTTATTCTCTCTAATCTAGGTAGTGCATATTATGTGTTTGTATCTACCTTTTATGCCATGAGAGGGGCTCTAGGGATAGCTTATAAAAAAACCACTCTTGAGCTATTTTTTGTTGCTTTGATTAGAGAGGAGGACAAGATTGTACAACTTGGAGTGATCAACATTGCAGGTACCTCCAACAAAGCCTTAGTTGACCAGTAGAAATATAAACCCAAGAATCCCAAGAAGAAACATCCTCTCCACAACAAGAAGAAACATAAGGGTCCCAAACCCACTCCGACAACTTTAGCTCCAAATGGTGACAAAGGAGAAAAATATAAAAATAAGAAGACTAACAGACATTGCAACTTTTGTGATAAGGATGGCCATGATGAGAAAAAATGTTTCAAGAAGATCATATCTTTCGAAGAAGTGATGAAGAAGAAACACATTAGTATTGATTCCAATTCTTATTCTTCTTCTCATGGACATGCAATTTCTTCTTCTTGTTTCTCCTTCAATAAAACTTCTACTTCTTCTTCTGATGAGTAGATTATTGATTCTGGAGAATCTTATCATATGGATAAGGATAAATACATATTTTATGATCTAAATGAATGTAACAATAAGAAAATATTTGTTGGTGATGATATATCTCTTAGTGTTGTAGGATCTGGAACAATTTAAGTAGATGATGGTAATTTCAATGATGTATTATGTGTTCCAAGTCTTTATTGCAACCTTCTAATAGTATATAAAATCACTCATTTAGGTGAAGGTAAAACTGTAGAGTTTTAACCTCACCAAGTTGTAATCAAGGATCTAAAGTATCCTAAGCATGTTCTTGCAACTGGAATTGTTGATGATATTACCAGGTTGTACAAGTTTGAAAACTTTGGGTCGTCATCTTTTTCTTCAGTTTTTGTTGCTCATAGCGATGACTTGAGAAAACTTTGTCATGAGTGTTTTGGTCATATAAACTATTTTTCATTGCAATGACTCTGTAATCAACAAATGGTGACTAGTCTTCCTCCTGTTTCATGTGGAGATGGTGTCTGTGTCGATTGTGCTCTCGACAAACATTATTGGGATAGTTTTGACAAACGGACCTCTTGGCATGCCTTGGACCCTTTGCAGCTTGTTCAAAGTGATTTGTGTGGTCCACTTTCTCATCCTTCTTCTTTTGGGAGAAATTATTTCTTAACTTTCATTGATGACTTTTCCATACATACTTGGGTTTACTTCTTAAAACTTAAGAGAGAAGTGTTTGACAAGTTTTAGCCTACAAGGCCCTTGTACAAAAGTAATATAGACATCAAATTCAAAAGATAAGAAAAAATAATGGAGGAGAATATGTGAACAATAATTTAACAAGTTACTGCACTACACAAAGCATAAAAATGCAAGACATTGTTCCATATACACCACAACAAAATGGTGTTGTTGAGAGAAAGAACCACACATTAAAATAAATGGCTAATTGTATGATCCAATCTAAGAGATTAAGTCTAAAGTATTGGGAGGAATCAATCAACTGTGAAAACTACATAGTAAATGACATTCCCACAAATGCTCTTAAAAATATAACACTGGAAGAATCTTGGACTAAAATTAAACCATATGTAAGTCACTTCTGTGTATTTGGTAGTATAGCATGGGATCACATTCTTGATGAGAAAAGGAAAGAATTACAACCTAAAAGTGAGAAGTGTATATTTTTTGGTTATTTTGAATATGTCAAAGGTTATAGACTTCTTCAACCACATTGTAATGAAATTATTATTAGAAGAGATGTTAAATTTGATGAAAATATCTTGGCCTGCGAGCCTAATTCAACAATTGTTCCTTCTTCAGCATGCGAGCCATCTTCGGCGTTTGTGCCTTTTTCTGTTCCTATTGTGGTTTCTTCTTCACATGACGAAAATGAAGATAAAAATACACCTCTACTTGCTCACCTTCCTCCATATTTTTCCTTTGAACCTGAACCAACACCAGTTCCATCGTTTCCTAGATGGGTCCATTCAACACGAGAAGAAGCTAGTGGTCTTTTCAGTGATCCTTCATATCAACATCAAACAGGTTCAAAATTTCAGAGAGACTCTTCTCTTTTGGCTCAAGTTTGAGAGACTCGTGATCTAGAGACATTTGCATAATCTTCAGGTCATCCAGATTGGGATACACCAATGACTGATGAATATCGTTATTTAATGGAAAACGATACTTGGGATCTTGTACCTCTTCCAAATGGAAGAAAACTTATTATATGTAAATGGGTCTATAGAACTAATTATGCATCATATGGAAGTGTTGAAAGAAACAAGGCTCAATTAGTTTCCAAAGGATTTTCCCAAGTTGAAGGAATTGACTATAATGAAACATTTTCCTCTATAGCCAAAATGAATTCCATCCACCTTGTCCTTTCCCTTTCTGCCTCACATAAATGGGAGGTTCATTAGATGGATGTTAAAGTTTCCTTCTTGCATGTATATTTGAAAGAATAAATCTACATGGAACAACCTCCTTCCTATGTCTAGAATGAATCTAGCCTTGTATGTCACCTTAGGAAATCTCTTTATGGTCTTAAGCAAGCTCCCCAAGCTTGGTATGCCAAAATGGAATTTTTTTTTATTGACACAGGATTCTCTATATGCCATTTTGATCCTAATGTATATACCAATAAAGTAGGAAGCCATCTAATAATACTTATGTTGATGAACTTATCCTTACTGGTAGTGACTCAAAACTTTCAAACCATGTGAAAAAAAACCTTAAGAAGAAATTTGAAATGGCAAAATTAGGCTTTTTGCAGTATTTCCTTGGCGTCCAAGTTTTGCAAACCAATGAAGAAATTTTTATTTCCCAGTCTATGTATGCTTGTGACCTTCTTCATCACTTTCACGTGGACGATTGTAAACCAACCCCTTCTCCCTTCCAACTTGGAGTCAATCTTATTGCCACCTGCACTTCTCCCGAAGTCGATGCCACCCTATACTGTTAGTTAGTTGGTAGCCTATTATAATTGACTCATACCCATCCTGATATTTCCCTTTCTTTTGTTCTTGTTTCCCAGTATATTCAAACACCCCATGAAATCCATTGGAAAGAAAATAAAAGGATACTTCATTATGTCTTTGGTACAATTCAGTTTGGGATACATTACAGTTCAGGGGGGACTCCTTTATTAGTTGGTTTCCCTGATTCATATTGGGTCAACGACCTTGATGATCATAAGTCTACTATAGGTTATGTTTTCATCCGTGGTTCATGGCCTGTCACTTGGGCCTGTAAGAAACAATATGCTATTTCACTTTCTTCAACAAAAGAAAAGTACGAAGAAGTGGTAAATGAAAGTCAGGAAGCCTTATGGATTCAACATATTCTTTCAAAGTTTGGATTCCAGGAGAAGCATCTGACCAGCCTTTGGTGTGACAATCAAAGTTCCATCAAGATCGCCAAAGAACTAGTTCAACATCAGCACAACAAACACATTGAGATACACATGCACTTCATCAAAAATCTCATTCATGATCAAGTTATTGAAGTGTTATTTTTTCCTACAGAAGATCAAGTTGCAGACATTTTCACAAAGTCTCTTACATAAGCGAAGTTTTCCAAACTTAGATCTATGTTAGGAGTTCAAGAAGTTGTCATTAAGGGGGAATGGGCTCTAATGCCTCCTTTCTTTTCCTATTGTGTCACTATTGTAAATCCTTCAATCCTATTCCAAGTTGTTCTTAAGGGGGGATGTTAGGATATTTATACACTTAGGATTTAGTTAAGATCTACTTGGTCTAATGTTTCATTAGTTAAGAGTGTGTTTCTTTAGTAAGCAAAAGTATGAATTTGTAGTTAGGAAATCTGACGATCAAGATATGTTCCTGGCATAAAGTGATCTGACAGCTCATATTCTCCTCAATCTTAATGGCCATTGATCTTTGGCTTAACACCCGATTGGTCCATGATCTATATTTAAAGAGCATGGAGGGTCATTTTTCGATGATCGATTGTGAGAAAATATTTTGTAAAATATCTCTGTAATATTTTTCTTTTGCATTAATAAACTACTCCAAGTGGTTGTGTTTGCTAGGGCCATGGATGTTTCCCTGAAGGGGTTTTACCACGTCAAAACATCGATGTGTTGATCTTTGATCTAGTTGTGTGAGTGGTTACTAAATTGTTTCATCCTTTGTTGGAATACATGTGTTTTCGAACAGTTTTTACTACATGACCTATACTATAATAACCTCATTGTCTACACGTTTGTATCCAAAACAACTTTGTTATCCTTGGTGACCTACCTAACTGCAGTACGTATATTTCCCTAAAACATTTTCTTCAATTTTAATATGTTGGTTATGGATCTAAAATGTATCTGAGATTTGGATTCCCTTCAAAGCATATTCTTTGATACCATGTTGAAATTACTTTTACTCCAAGACCTATGTACATTGTTATCTAGGGATTTCCTTACTGCAAATCAGATTATTAGCTCACAAAACAAAAATACACTGCTGAAATATTCAACTCAATAAATTTAGTTGAAGCAAAAAACTAGAAACCAAATCTTGCACACATAAACAAATTTTTTTTGGGGTAGATACCCATAGAAAAACCTTGGAGGGAAAACTAGTACTGGGATGATTTTATCATGATAAAAGCAGGGCTCTCGTAACATGGATAATGGCCTACTAAGACAAATGCAATTGCAGAAAAACTTAGCTAATTGATATTCTACATAACCTTTTGTACAATTATGTATGGCCTATGTGTGATTGTTACAGAGATATCTATGTGATATGTGTGATCTATGCATTTGTAATGATGAAACCCACACAAATTGTACAACTTGTTCCAAAACATATGTATTATCCACAACAGATGATCCTCCTGTTGTATGGTTGTTTTCTCTCTACCTTTGATTGAGATATATAGATGGAAGTCCTTATCCACCTATCCAATATCTCCTTGAATATTAGTCCTTTGTAATCCAATTCCATCTGTGTCGATTCCCTCAATGCAAGTGTCTTCTCCTTCATCGTAGCCTTGCTTTTATAATCGTGAGTTAAAATCTATTTCTAATATCCAAAGTGATTGATAGTTAAAATTACTTCTCACCTCACTTGAGATCTACATGCTAAGATTACATTCTAATTACTTTTATCATTTTCTTAAATCAATCAATCAATTAATAAATTAAATCAATTTAGTTTACTAATTCCTTTAACTAAAGTAAATTCAAGGATAGAAGGCTTTGGAAGATTTCCACACATCTAGACACATAGAGATGTATGAAAATACATATTTTATGCTACCACTAGCATCAACAAAAAATGCATAAATAAGGATAAGGGAAATGTGACACCCCTAGGTGGAGCACCAATTGTAAATGTACATATCAAATGGTGAGGCAGGATATTTGATCCGGGATATTTTCGTCCAATGACTTATTAAATAATTGTATTAAATCAACATAAACTAATGTACACCATAAATAAAACAAATATCAAAATGAAAGAGCCATAATCATGAAATATGAACAAAAAAACTTGATAATGGAGTTCGACCTTGGTGGACTACATCTTCAGGTCCTTCTCTCAAATGGGTAGGCCTTTTTATTAATTCCACAAAAGAATTGGGAAAAATACAAAAGTACACGTCATTCTAGAGTTAAGCTATAGACTCTTTGCTCAGATCAGAAAAAAAAAATATCACCACTACGTTTGTGGAATTGAATTATCTAAAAATGATTGTCTAAACACCCTGATCTGGTTCTGGAACTTTTAGGCCCAAGAGACACCCTTGCCTCAGTTTCTGTTTGTGCCTTTGCAAATGAATGAATGGAAAATTTTCAAAATGCATTCCATATCTCGAAATCTGAGCCATGGTATCTCTCATACACTAGCGGAACCCAATTTAAATACAAAATGTAGGTGGTTATGTAATAAGTGAGTTGGTTGGTGCATTGGTTAGTGGAGCTAATTTAAGGCATTTTTTTGGCGGAGGTTCCAAGGTCTAACCCACATACCTCTGTTTCTTTTGGTGTATCTTTTGGTGGTTGGATAAAATGGAAAAGGTTTAGGTGCATATTCTAGATATGGAGTGTGGTCGCATAAACAAACACATAACCATGGGTTGGGCCGAGGGCCTAGCCCCTTTTCTTTTCCTCCCACATAGAACATTTAAACTTAAATAATATCTGAGCCATATGATGAACAAGGACTATGTACTAGCATGTTGGCTAGAATGGAGTTGTAAGGATTTTGGGATAGGAGGTTAAGCGTTTGAATCCTATCAACTCCAATATATTTTTTAATGAACTGTATTGTTAGGGGCCAATGGGGGGTTGCCACATGGCAACGTCTCATTGGCTCTCCTCTGCCACGTCAACTAGATATTGGAACAAATAATCTGTCGTGTACCTATAAGAACTTTCCCCGTATACCTATAAAATCGTGCCACATCTCCTTGTATGGAAATTCCATGTCTCATCCTTGCAGTGCTGACATGTGTCACCTTGAACTTTGACTTTTTGACCAAGTTGGACCTGAACTTTGATCGCTTATAAATTTTGATCCGTAACTCCATTGGACAAGCCATTTTCATCGTTAGAAATCTTCTGACGTGCCCATAGTGACCATGTCATTTTAATTGAGTTTTGGAACTTTGAATGTTTTCCCTTTCTCTATCTGTTGAATCCATTCTAAGCATATTGAGTTTCCTTAGTGAGTTCTGAGTTGTTCTTAGCCTTCTATGGATCTGTTTTTTATCACTCCTTCCCACTGAGAGCCTTTTGGACCACAAAAATATTTCATCAATCAACCGGTAAGTGATGGAAGAGTCCCCTCACAATGTCCTTCTCAATCAACTTTGCCTTGCTTGGATATGGGCCCTTTAAGCCTACTCGAAGATAATCAACATCACCCATGTGTAAATTCATCATCCTTCTATCCAAGATGATATCTTCCTGTAACTCATCCAAGTACTTAGGTGAAAACTCATCAATTGAAGGTATTGAAACTTCCTCATCATGATCCATGATCATGGGAGGCTCAAAAAGTTTCAAGTTCTCTACATTCACAACAGAGTAAATCTTCATATAAGGTGGAAGATCTAAACGAAAAGAATTAGTTCCACTTTTCTCCAAGATAGTGAAGGGTCCATATCGAATAGGCTTTCATTTCTTGACTTAACCCTTAATTCGTTCCTTGTTGATGTGAATCCATACCCTCTCTCCAAAATGGAACTGATGATCAACCTTGTGCTTCTCATGTTGAGCTTTATACTATTCTTGACTCTTCTCCAATTCCCTGACTACCTTGTGTATTTATTGGATCCGTTGGATGAACTTGTGAGCTCTATCCTCTATTCGTTATTCATTCACATCGACATGTATCCCATACATCAATTCCAAAGGAACTTTGGGTAGATACCCAAAACATGTATCAAAAGGTCAACTCTGAGTGGATGAATGTAAAGCTCAGTTATAAGCATGTTGTACAGAGGGTATCTAATCATCCCATAACTTAGTATGCTTGTTGTAGTAGCCTCGAAGAAAAAGTACCATTATTTTGTTTACCACCTTTGTTTGTCCATTGGTCTGTGGATGAAAAGTAGTGATCCTCTTCAATTTGGTCTCCATCATTCTCCACAAGATAACAAAAAATCCCTCAGGAATCGAGTATCACGATCTGAGAAAATGGATGTGGGTAACCTAAATTGAACCCAAACATACTAAAAAAAGAGATTAACAGTCTCCTTAGAAGTGATCTACTTCTTACATGGCATCAATATACACATCTTTCTGAACCTATCCACTACGACATACAAATATTCATGACCCCCTTTGGTCATTGGTAAACCCCCTACAAAATCCATGGAAATGCTTTCCCATGGATGGGATGGAATAGGAAGTGGCGAGTATAGCCAAAATTTTATATTAGCGAGCTTACAAGTATAAAACATCACACACCCCTTTTACATATTTAGTTACAATTGCTTCCATTTGAGGCCAGTAACAAAACCTTTGCAAATGAACCATAGTTTTTCCTACACCAAAATTACTAGACACAAGAGAAGTGTGAGATTCTCGTATTACATGGACTTTTTCACTTGTAGGAATACATATATTCCCAATATGATAGAGTAATTTTCCTTGTAGACAATAGTTCTCTACCTATGCACGATGGGTTAGCTTATGATATACTTCTTTAAAATCTTCATCGATGGCATATTTCTCTATATAGTTATCATGAGATAAAGAAGTATTCTTCAAAATAATAGAAGCAACAATAGGAGGTCTAGAAATCATATCATCTACCTTGTTACTTGTACCCTTATTGTACTTGATTACCAAATGAAATTGTTGTAGAGAACCCATCCATCTATAGTGTCGATATAGTTGTAGTTTGGTATGTGCTTGAAGATACTGTAAGTGTTGGTGATCTGTATGTATGATTATTTCCTTACCTAACAATTAATGCTTCCGTTTCTTTACACTTTGAACTAATGCATACAACTCTTTATCATATGTAGGATAATTAACAACAGATTGGTTAAAAGTTTCATAGTGGTTGGTGAAATAATGTAACTGCAATGTGTATTCTGATTATTATTTGATATATTATTCATTGGATCAATCCCCATTGCAGCTTGATCATGTCGGCTATTGTAAAAGACCAAATCCCCTTTTGCAGATTGGTCAAAATGTAATTGTAATAGGCAGAATAAGAAGTCGGCCCCATAATATATTAAAGAGGCCCCATAATATATTAAAGGTGGTTATAACCATCGATATTGAGAAGTCATCCCTGCTAGTGAATAGACACCTCCAGATGTGCCAGACTTGTATAAATATGGAGGCTAGTGCCTCATTTAGACATACACTCACTTGTTCATTTGAGAGACAAGTTTCAGAGCTAGAGTTGGAGAAGAGAGAGAGAGAGAGGTGCATCTTTGGGAGAGGAGTTTCTATACTTGTTTGAGTTATCTCTTGCCATTGTATTGGCTATCTATAATAAGGAAGTTTTGTTGGGTTTTCTGCCTCATGAAGGTTTCCCAGGATAAATGATGTGTCTCTTGTGATTGTATATTTCTCAGTGATCCTATCTTATGCTATTGTTATCTATTGAAATGCAAAGAACTCTAATAATAGCTTAAACATTAACATGGTATTACAGCTAAGCTATAGAGAGCATCTTTCACAAGAGAAAGGGAAAAACGTCATTGTTGTCATACATGCAAATTAGGGATTTTTGTTGGTGAGGTATTTCATCCCTAAAATCATCTAGAAAAGTGTTCCCTCCATCAAGGATCATTTTGGCACCTTCAATGCACATTTTCAGTGTCTAGATCTCTTGAAAAATGAAACCCTAGTTTCACAAAGTACCAGAAGTACCAGACAACCAGAGTACCAAAAGTACCAAAAGTACCAGAGTACCAGAGGTACCAGAAAAAAAAAGCACCAATCTAGAAATCCACAGATAAAGTTTGGAGGGGAAAAAGTTGGATTTTATCAGATCCAAACACACCAGGATACTCGCTTCAGCCAAGCACACCTCCTAGTAAGTTCAAAATTTGATTTTGAACACTTTCATTTTTGGACATTTTCCCATCTTTAGTTAGAAGATGTCTAAAATCGTTAAACTTATTGAGAAGCTAGAAGGTGTGGAAAACTTTTGTTCCTGGAAGTATAGGATTGGTCTCATTCTTGAAGAGAATGACCTAGGAAGATTCATCAAATAAGAAGTATCAGAGCTCGATGATGCTGCAGGGAAAGCAAAGCACCAAAAGGACACAATCAGGGCTAAAAGAATCATTGCAAATTCAATCAAAGATCACCTGATTCCCTATGTGTCATCAAATAAGACTCCAAAAGAAATGTTTGATGCCCTAAATAGACTATATGAAGGAAATAACATAAACTGAAAGATGAATCTTAGAACTTAACTCAAGAATACAAAAATACAGAAAGGAGAATCAATCCAATAATACTTCTCTAGAATATTTCAATTCAAAGAACAACTAGAAGCAATTGGAGATACTATAGACAAATACGAACTTATAATGACAGCCCTAAATGGTCTCACAAGACCTTGGGATGCATTCATCCAAACGATTTGTGCCAGAATGGAGAAACTAAAGTTTGACGGTCTATGGGAAGAACGCATCCAAGAAGAAATAAGAGTAGCTAACTGAGAGGCATTACTAGAAAGAGATGAAGATCAATCCCTAGCTACTCACACTAAAGGAGGAAGGAAAAATTCTTACTTCCATAAAGAGACTTACAAAGAGTCTCAACCCCAAAACAAATTCAGTCATAAAGAATCTCATCCAAGGAGATTCTAGAAGAAAGGACAATGAAAGGAAATATATTACTCATCTGTACAATGCTACCATTGTGACAAGATGGGACACATTGAATTTTTTTTTCCAACTAGATGAGAAGAATACAAGAGAAAACAAAAGAGGAACCATGCCCAGGCATTTGAATACGAAGAGACACCCACCAAGATGTTAAGAGAAGAAGTTAAATACCATGTCTTAATCTCAGCCCTCTTAGGATAAGTAACACCTGAAGAGGACACTTGGCTCATTGATAGTGGTTCCTCCAAGCATATGACAGGACAAAGAGATATTCTCTCTTACATTTCAAAAAATAAGTTTTCTTAGAAAGTGACACTTGGAGATGATTACCAATATCCCATCAAGGGAGTGGGAGAATCAAACTAAAAACTTAATTCAGGGAATTCAATGAATATGAAGGACGTACTCTATGTACCAGGTTTGACAAAGAATCTACTCTCCATATCAGCTTTAGAGAAGAAAGGCTTCATTTTTTCCTTCATAGATGGAGAATTTATTATGTGGGCTAAAGGAGAAACCATGAAAGAAGCAATCATCATTGGAAAAAAAGAAGGTGGCTTGTATAAGCTAAAGGGTCACTCAGAAGCTGCCATGACCCACACCATTGAGAATCCATGTGAACTTTCGCATAGAATATTAGCTCACAACAACTACAAGGTGCTACCATACATATGCAAAGTTGTCATAGGTCTACCAGAACTAAAGGTTGACCATGAAGGCATGTGCAATGGATGTGCACAAGGGAAGAACATCAAGAACACTTTTCCAAAGAGAGACAACAAAGAAGAAGGAATCTTAGAACTCATTCATTCAAATGTGAATGGCCCAATGCCATCATCCTCCATTAGTGGGTATGTATACTATGTATCATTTATTGATGATTATTCTTGTAACACACGGGTGTATTTCTTGAAATCTAAAGATGAAGTGTTTAGAAAATTCAAGGAATTCAATGCCTTGATAGAGAATCTTTCTGAAAGAAAGATCAAGATACTCAGGTCAGATAATGGAGGAGAAGACACCTCAAAAGAGTTTGTGAACTTCTGCAAATATTTTGGGATCAAGAGGGAACTCACTACTCCTTATAATCCTCAACAAAACGGTGTAGTTGAAAGAAAGAACAAAACGATAATGGAAGAAGTGAAGACCATGATCCATGATCAAGATCTTCCTATGTGCTTATGGGAAGAAGAAGCAATGACAACCATATATGTGCAAAATGACTGTCGCATAGTGCACTTGGGTTCAAGACCCCAAAAGAGATGTTCACTAGAAATAAGCCATAGGTAAGACATATCAAAATATTTGGTTGTCAAGTATTTATACATATACCGAAAGAGAAGAGAAACAAGATGGAACCCTCAGGAAAGAGGGGAATATTTGTGGGATACTGTGAGGTCTCCAAGGCCTTCACTATCTATATATTAGGTCACTGTCACATTGATATCATCATGGATGTGACCTTTGATGAAGATGCAATGCTCAAGAAATCAAGAAGATTCCATCTTGAAGAATTATATGAAGAGGAACACGTAATCCCCAGAGTTGCAAAATTAGTCAGGGAGGTTCCCAGAGCTGTTGAACCAGTGAGGGAAGTCATAACTTCCCCTGATAAGGGAATTCTAGAAGATCATGATGCAATAGAGTTTTAATAACCTCCTTAGATGACAATCTCCGATAAGAGAAAGCCAACTTGGGCCAGAGAGCTCATTCAAGATGGAGAGAAATATGGTGTTCCTGAAGGAACCATGAGACATGCGAAGAGACCTAAGCCATTCTCCAGTTATATGGATTTGATGTGTGCTCTCCTAGAGAAGGATCCTACCTACTTTGAAGAATCCATTCAGAAGAAAGAATGGGCAGATGCCATGACATAATAATACCAATCCATAATAAATAATGATGTATGGGAAATAGTTCCCAGACCGAATAGAAAGGATGTGGTATCATCCAAATGGCTCTTCAAAATAAAACATGTTGTTGATGGAAGTATTGAGAAGTATAAAGCAAGATTTGTAGCTCATGGATTTTCTCAAGAAGAAGGCATTGACTATGAAGAGACATTTTCTCCTATCTCCAGATACACTTCGATCAAAACCATCACATCCCTTGCAGCTAAGATGAAGTGGAAGTTACACCAGATGGATCTAAAGACAACTTTCCTAAATGGTGTCATTGAAGAAGAACTGTATATATAGAGCAACCTCAAGGATTTGAAGTTGAATATAGGAAGTCTCATGTCTGCAAGTTGAAGAAGGCTCTATATGGATTGAAGCAAGCTCTTAGAGCTTGGTATGGCTGGATAGACAGTTTCCTGATGAGCTTGGGATTTACCAAGAGTAAAGCAGAGTCTAACCTCTACTTCAAGGTTATGAACAATGAGCCAGTGATATTATTGTTGTATGTGGATGACTTATTCTTAACTAGAGAAGAAAAGATCATCACTGAATGTAAGAAGATACTTGCTTCATAATTTGAGATGAAGTACCTTGGCCTTATGCATTATTTATTAGGTCTTGAGGTATGGAAGAGTCCAAAGAGAATATTCCTTAACCAAGGGAAGTATCCAGTCGAAATCCTGAAGAGATTTGACATGTTAGAGTGCAAGTCCATGAATACACCCATGGAAACGAAGCTGAAGTTGTTGGTCGATACTTCATCAGAATTGATTGATGCCATGTTGTATAGACAAATTATTGGATCGCTGATGTACCTAATGAACACCAGACCAGATATTCGTTTTTCTGTGAACACCTTGAGTTAGTTTCTGGTAGAACCCAGACATGTTCACCTTGTGGCTACAAAACATGTAATAAGGTACCTTAAGGGTACATTAGATTGTGGTCTAATTTATGATGGAGACCATGATTTCACATTGAGTGGGTACACTGATTTGGATTGGGATGGAAGTGTTTTTGATAGGAAGAGCACCTCAGGATGTTGTTTCAGTTTGGGATCAACCATGATCTCATGGAAGAGTAGGAAGAAATCCAATATTGATCTCAACACAATGGAAGAATAATACATTGTTGCGTGTTATGCTTGATGTGAAGCTATATGGGTTTGTAAGTTGTTGATTGATCTATTTGACATAGATATGGAAGAAACCATGATCCTATGTGACAACCAAAGCTGCAAAAAGATGATAGAGAATCTTGTATTCCATGACAGGTCGAAGCACATAGAGATTCGATATCATTAAATCCCTGACATGGTTCAGAGGGGAGCCATAAATCTCCAATACATTAGCACAGATGAAAATGTGGTTGATGTATTGAACAAGCCTCTATCTCATGTAAAGTTTGAGAACTTTCAAGATAATATTGGTATAGTCCTAAAGGACCTTCCTCGAAAGGGGGAGTAGTTGTTGTGATGTGACTAGTACTGTGCTTCCATCTTGAGAGCAATGACGTAAACCCAATATAGTATATTTCTTCCATCTTGAGTGATGTGATGTAAAGAAAGATGTTGAGATGAGACTAGTACTGTGCTTCCATATTGAGAGTTGTGACATAAAGCCAGTCTAGTATCTTGCTTCTAGCTTGAGTATTGTGACATAAAGAAAGACGTTGAGATGAGACTAGTACTGTGATTCTATCTTGAGAGATGTGACGTAAATAAAGTCTAGTATCTTTCTTCTAGCTTGAGTGTTGTGACGTAAATCAAGACGTTGAGATGAGACTAGCACTGTGCTTCCATCTTGATAGTTGCGATGTAAATCTAGTCTAGTATCTTGCTTCCAGCTTGATTGTTGTGATGTAAAACAAGACGATGAGATGAGACTAGTACTGTGCTTCCATCTTGATAGATGTGACGTAAAGCTAGTCTAGTATCTTTCTTCCATCTTGACTACTGTGACGTAAATCAAGACGATGATATGAGACTAGCACTATGCTTCCAGATTGATAGTTGTGACGTAAAGCTAGTATAGTATCTTTCTTCCAACTTGATTGTTGTGATGTAAAGCAAGACGAATATCTTGCTTCCAGCTTGATTGTTGTGACGTAAAGTAAGATGAGTATTGTGCTTCCATCTTGACAACTCTGACGTAAAGCCAGTCTAGTATTATGATGATGAGCCAGCCTCATGCTATGATGATGATGATGTATTAGTTTTATACTAATTCATATTGATGTATATGATGATTGCATTCCTTTGAGAATGATGATGTTGCTAATGAAGAAAACTTTTGATGATTTATAGATATGCCAATTAGTGTTCCAAGATGATATTGATGATGTTGTCCTCTTGATGTTGTTGATGATGCAATCCTCTCTCTCGCCTGATGTTGTTGAAGAATACCCTTCTTGTTAAGGGGGAGTGTTGAAATAATGTAACTACAAAGTGTATTCTGATTATTATATGATATATTATTCATTGGATCAATCCCCATTATGGATTGACCATGTCGGATATTGTAAAAGACCAAATCCACTTTTGTCAATTGGTCAAAATGTAATTGTAATAGGAAGAATAATAAGTCAGCCCCACAATAGATTAAAGGTGGTTATAACCACCCAAGTTGAGAAGTGAGCCCTGTCAGTGAAGACACACCTCCACACATGCCAAACTTGTATAAATAAGGAGGATATCACCTCACTTAGACACACAATCACTTGTTCATTTGAGAGACAAGTTTCAAAGCTGCAGTTGGAGAAGAGAGAGAGAGAGAGAGGCACATCTTTGGGAGAGGAGTTTTTGTACTTTTTTGAGTTATCTTTTGGAATTGTATTGGCTATCTATAATAAGGAAGTTTTGCTGGGTTTTTTTCCCCATGAGGTTTTCCTAGGATAAATGATGTGTCTCTTGTGATTGTGTATTTCTCAGTGATCCTATCTTATGTTATTGTTATCTATTGAAATTAAAATAACTCTAATAATAGATTAAACATTAACAATGGTAACATATAGGCTTACGATATTTCATCAATACTACACCCAAGGCATATCCACTAGCATTTGTCTCGATCTCGAATGGTTGTTGAAGACTCGACATTTGTAATACTGATGTGGTACTAATATTCTCCTTCAAAGTGTCGAAATCTTTTGTTGTCTTTCCTTCCCAATGAAAAGTGTTATTCACATTAGTTAAGGCATGCAAAGGAGCTTCTGAAAGGAGAAGCCGGGAATGAATCTCCTCCAATACTGGACTACACCCAAGAAGCTTCAGATCTTGGTCACACATTTTATCTCAGGCCAATTTACAATTACATCGATTTTGGAAGGATCAATCTTCAATTGTCCCCCTCCTACAATATGACCTAAGTACACAAGTGAAGTCTTGCCAAATTCACATTTAGACATTTTTACATACATCTTTTCCTTTTTCAATGTATCCAATACCTTATTTACATGCCTTACATGTTCTTCCCAAGCCTCACTAAAAAAAAGAATGTCTTCTAAATAAACACTCACAAAGTCATCTAGGAAAGGCCTGAATACATCATTCATCACACACATGAAAGTTGTCGGAGCATTACAAAGCCCAAATGACATCCACTCAAACAATCCTTGTTTGGTTTTAAAGGTAGTGTTCCATGCATCCTGTTTTGTGACCATGATTTGAAGATATCCACTATGCAAATGAAACTTAGTGAAACAAACAACATTCTTCAACTGATCAATTAAACCATCTATACTAGGAAGAGGGTATCAATTTTTCACCATGATTTTATTTAAGGCCTCGCAATCAACACACATTCACCATGTTGCATATTTCTTTCAAACCATCATGATCAGAGAAACAAAAGGAGATGAACTAGGCCTAATGGCCCCTTGATCTGATAAGTTGTGTACCTATTTCTTGATCTCTGTCATATCCACAATTGACATCTTATAGATGCCCACATTAGGAAGAGGAGCATCCTCTTGAAGATGTATCTCATGTTGGATTTCCCTCTAAGGAGGTAATCCATAGGATTCCTGAAAAATATCATTGTACTTAGAAACAATATCAATTAATTCTTGTTGATGAGATGGATCACATCCTTGGAAAGCGTCAGATGTCCTAACATATTTCTCTTTTATGACCATGAGTACATATATCTTATTAGTGTTTATAAGTCTTTTCATTTTCTCTGCACTAACAAGTGTTATATTTACCCTCATGCTGTGAGCTCTAACAATATATTCCACTTTCCCCTTAGTAAGGTGGTATTTTTTCTCATGACGAAAGAATATTGTTTTTCTATCATAAAGATACAAACTTTGCAACACTATGCCACATATATCAGGCGGTACAACATTCAAATCCACTTCATCAATCAACTTTGAAGCAATAGAAAATCTGACCCTACATTGTTTGGTGACATTATGTTTCTCTTTATCACATACCCAACCAAGAGGGTAAGGCTTTGTATGTGGTTTCGTTACAAGACCCATCTTCTTGAGAAGCACTTCAGTTATTAAGTTTACCTAGGAACTCAGATCAAATAATGTATCTATCATAGTATGTTTAGATACAACTCTTATATGAAATAAATCATTCCTCTTTCGTTCATCAATATGATATTCATCATTGGAACTTGAACTAGCATGAAGAGAATCTTTACCTTGTACTCCAATCGCTGTGATATTTCCTTCATCTCCTGAATCATAACCAAGATCTTACTGCAATGTAGAAACGGTCTTTGTCTTCCCCTTTCCACCGAACTTTTTCAGTTTCTTTTCTAGATGTAGTTCCCAACAGTGTTCTTCATTGTGACCACTCTTCTTACAATGAGTGTTGGCACAGGGGCAGACACAGGTTTCAATGCTTCAACAATGCACCAAAAAAACCCTAACTACCGACCCTTTCGGCAACACCTACGAAGCATATGAATTCTCACCTGAGGTAGAGGCAGGGGTGGTTGCAAGACTCAGGTGTATGCAACCTTAGCTGGGACACAGATCTGTGATTCTTTCTCTTAGCAAGAACTTTAGCAAATATTGTTCCTAAATATTTAACCCTCAAGGCATTCTGTAGATGGCACAGAGCACCGAAAAATTCACTTGGATCTAGGTTAAATTAGCACTTAGCAACAACAAAGTAGGTTTAGAACTCAACACTTTCATATATGTTTGATCTACACCCATACATCTAAGAAGCACAAAGAAAAGTGGATCTATCTAAGAGTATCATAGCAAAGCACATAGCATAATCATATCAAGCATAACACATGGAAAGAAGCCAACACATTAGGTCGAAACACCAAGCATAACACACAGAGTTACCATGGTTCACCCCCACCCTGGGGCTACGTCCACAAAGTCTTCTTCTTATTTATTATCTTGGTCAATTAGGTTACTGTACAAATCCTACACTTTTACTCCGCATAGGACAGGAGATCTGTGCGCACCTCGCCAGATCCTCCTTCCTTGAGTAGATCTAGCACAGAGATTTCTTACAATCCGTGCACTCAACACTTACAACACTTGAAAAAAGCTCTACAAGTCAGTCACATAATATATACAAAGCCTTTACTGGCACTTAGAATATCTCCTTTCTCTCTCTTACATTTCTTATCTACTTATTTATCCTTTACAAAATAGGCCTAAAACATGGGTAAACCCATGGGCCATCATTCCTTTCCCATTACATTAACCCAAAACCCCTAAAAAGGGCCCCAAAAGTGCGCCGAGATCTCGTGATATCTGCTTATCCTGGCACTCCATCTTTGACAGACTGTCGAAGTCCAAAAATGGTCAAATATGACCAAGTGTTCCTCAAAACTTGGTCAAGGGCCAACAGGCCCCCAACACTCACCTGTGACTCATCCTGAGTCACTCTGGTCTAATCAAATCTGCTTCGAATGTCTCGAGCTTGGACCAAGCTACTTTGACCTACTGCAGTGCAACAATCTCTTTCTCAGTGAACTCTTGGATCACTACGTCATTTACTGGTCCTTCCATGTGTTGTTTTTCAGTGATGACAACATGTTCAAGCTCGGTTGCCTAGCTCTCAACGTCAGTGAACAATTGGCATGATTTCTCTTGGAGTGGTTGAATTCGTTGAGAGACTTCCATCACTTTACTTTGGAACATGTGTACCTATTTTTGGGTGGTGCATTGCTCTAGAAATCGCTTCATTCTCTCGACTGGGGTCAAGGCCTTTAGATGTGCCTATAGCATATTGCATGTTGCTTTGCTTCTTGGAGCTATACCTCTAATTTTTGCAACTCTAGGTTCTTTGTGAGGTTCTCATAAGTATGGGTGCTTCTAGCGCTCAACTGCTTACATTCCAAAGCCAAGGTTTTTAACCTGTCAACTGTGCTACGAGAAGTTTCCTCCCTTAGATATCTTACTTCTTGGGGAGTTTCAGGAATGGTTCGAAGTTCCAGATCTGCGATGCACTACTGAAGTTGTTGGATTACTTCTTCAAGTTGTGCCACCTATTGTGGGAGACATTCTTCAATATTTACTTCAATTACCATCACAGAGCGACGTGCTTTCTGAAATCATTCCTCAACGTCAAGTTGTTCTGCTAGCAATTGGTCCTTGCTCTATTGTAACTGTCCTCCCACTTCTCTTTTAAGGAAAGTTGTTCCTATTCTGCCTTCCTCTATTGTACTATAAGTGTGCTCTGTACCTGTGCCAAAGCCTCGGTGGCTTGTGTTGTGTCTTCTTGAGTTTGTTGAAGGAGAGATTTGACTTTCTTGACGATCTGGTGTAATTGAGTGGGATCATGGATTGTTCCTATTGTTCTCATCGTCAATGGTGTTGTAGAAACGACTCAGATGGACTAGAATGTTTGTTGCACTTCTTGAATTTCACCCTTGAGTTGGCTGAATATATCCTCCTGCTTCACTTCTTTCCTTTTTGCGATCTCTAGTGAGGCATCATTCAACATAGTGATCAAGAAGTCGAAGTCGTCTTATGTGAGGGTAGTCTTAAACGTAGTCAGGGTGGACTTAGTTTTCTTTTGGGATGAGGGATTTGGTGGGGTGACCTTCCTTTTCTTAGAGGGCTCCTCTTCTTCTCTAGGCAGAGTAACCTCACCTTTTTTTTTATCAACCTCTGTGCCACCTAGTTCTTCACCATCACCTCCCTGTGCAGGTGATATCGAAGTAGTATTCGTGGATGTACTATGGATATCTTGAAATTCATCATCCTTGTTAGTATTACTCGATCCAGGTGTGTCCAGTATAGATTTAGGACTTTCCACGTCAGACATTTCTGCAGGGTCAGCTAGAACAAGGAGGGCCACTGACCATTCGTTGGTAATCTACTCCAAGTCTTCTTATGTCAACTTGTAGTATGACTAGAGTTGTTGTTTGTGCTCATCCACACGTGCTGTGATATAGGTGAAGTGGTGGTCTGCATTGAATTTGATCGAAGGTATAAAACTATGAAGTGTGTTTGGTGTGAGGTGCGGTGTAGACTAGATTGCATTATTTACTTGGTTGTAATAAGCGTGGAATACAACATTATACTACCACTTCTTGTTCATGTCGCTAGAGTACCACAACATACAGAACTTCAAGGCCAGTGGTTCCAAGGGTTCGATCTCTCAAAAAGTGGCACCTTTTGGTAGCTCCCAGGTGATGAAAGTGATGAGTATGAGAAACCAAATAAACTGTAACTCATACCCTTGGTCTTGTGCTTCTCTAGAGTCAAGCTCTAGCTGATTTAAAAGGTACTTCACCCAGTTCATTTGTAGTACCTTCGTGCACTTCCCTGTGAGGTCAGATACAAATCTAGTCACCTATGTGGGTCTATTTTTGTGGACTAACTTCCCTACGATCATCTAGAAGCCAAGGCGCACTGTTATATTCTCGATGGAGGCTACCTTGTAGCCTCACGTGCCCTTCTATAGATCACCATATGTGTCTTTTATTCACTGGGCGAGAGCGTGATCTGTGGTCTTTCCAGGGTAAAACTCCTATAGGTTAGGGCTCTGCATGCTTAGCCTTGTGATCCGATTGATTAGAATCCAATCCACCATGATGCGGCGATCCAACCATAAGTATCCTCCATGGTAGAAGAACAACAAAAATATGACACATGCATTCACTTCCCGATGCCTCCCAAAATGTGGAATCTTCATTACATTGAGGAGGGTTGACTGCGCGAAGATATGGGTCCATTGCAGAGGGACAATCTTTGGGTTCCTCCGTTTTATGATAGTTAAGAACTTGTGTGGGGCTAGCATACTGTAAAATTTGCGATCTCCAAGGTTAAAATCACTAAATTTTAGTGCTATGAGATTATCCTGGTCAGCACGAACTGTGCGCACTCCTTTCGGGAGGTACGCAGTGACCAAAGCATAGTTGAAGTCTCTGGGTACAGTGTCTCGATTCACTATGCCGCTTAGTGGTGGGATATATCTAGGAAAGATACTTGGGATCATCTTCAAAGTGGTGAAGTCATTTCCGAGCTTAGATCATCTTTCTGAAGGTGGTCGTGATGGTCCTTCTCAAGCAATGGAGGGTGAAGATGGAAATGCTCCTGAGGAATATGCCTATACACCTGTGGACACTCCTCGCTCTGACATGACTCTCTCAGTCATTAAGTCAATTAAAAATTCTTCAACTTCTTTCTCAGCAGTGTTGAGCTCATCCGACATACAAGCTTGGGTCAACTAGCTCGAGTGCAAAAGGAATTCAAGGACCACAATAAATAATATGGGAACAAGGAAATGATCTCAGGGTGAATTAATCTCAGGTTTTGTGCTCAAATTCTCACTTAGAAAAAAGTATTCTCAGTGCATGGTGCAATGGACTAAGTAGGGAAACTTAGCAACGATCTGCTTGCAATGGGTATGATCCTTCATTAACTCTTGCTCAACCTGTTATGGAACTTTTCAACAGTTGGATGATGAACCTTTATTGCTTTTCTTCCCATTCAGAGCGGAATTCGAACAGATATATCACCCCCAACAACTATATTGCTTTGTCATGGTGAAGTACTCTATGTCGTTGTTATGATATCTTGGCGAAGTTCCAATTCTGCAATTTTCTTTCTGCGAAGTATCCTCTAGAACCTCTTGTGACCTTACAGTATTGGCCCTTTTCTTTCTTAAATTTCTAGCCTTCTTCAAAGTGAGCTTTGTCTTAGTAATGCTTTTACCATTCTGATGCTTACCTTCTGTGGTCTTAGTTGCTTCGTGTTGTTGAAATTCTTTCCTAGGGTTCCTGGGTAATACTTCTTCTCTATCAAAAGTATTTAAATCAATCTTTTTTGGATCCTCTAGTGTTCTCTTAGCCTTGAGATCAGGGTTTTCAGTATTAAATATCAGTGACTGGCTCTTATGTTCAATCAAGTGAGCGACCCTTCTAGTCATAAAGTCTTTTAACTCTTGCTTCTTCTTCTCCAAAACTTCTTCTTCCTCTTTTCATCTGGCTTGTTCTCTATCAATCCAAGGTTTTCCTAGGGGCATGGTAAACAGGGTGCTATCTTCAATACATTTAATAATTTCAAAATCTTCCTCTGTCTAAGTTCCATTGACAGTCATAGGTATCCGAGCGAGCCTTCCACATAGGTTTACTAGCTTTCTTCTGAATAAACTTGTTCTTTCTAGGGAAGGGACCATGCCAAGTTTCCTATAGCTTCCAAAGTTCTTTCTGGCATAAATTTTTACTTGTGTTTCTTCATCAAGAATACAGTCAATGTCGAAGTCCCCTATTCTTACTTCGACTTGCACCTTTTCTTTGAAGATCTCTAGTAATCAGACATCTTTATGTTCCTTCAGGGTTTATTTTATCCATATTAATATTTTATCTGATTCTTGTTGGTTTTCTTCCTTTTCTGGATCTACCTTCTGGTCTTCTTGATTTAGATTCAGCCTTTCCAACTTAGCGATCATTCTAGGGAAATCTAATACGTCGTGGTCCAAATATTTTCAACAAAGACAACTAGGTTTTCTCCCAAGGCATTCCTTAGCAAGATGTTCTTGTCTTCTGCAATTGTAACAAAGAGTTAATCCTCTCTTTTTCTTCAATGATCCCCAACTTTTCTTGTACTACGCACTAGGATCATAGTGGCTAGCCTACAATTTTTTTTTTCTAGGATCCTGCATCCACTTGTTAGTTCAAACATTCTTTCTATGCATAGGTATAACATATCTATCATTATACTTATCAGATCTATTCATATCAATCTTTCTTTCATCTATTAATGCCCTAGTTTTTAAGATATGATAGTTTCTATCAAACATACCTAGATCCATGCTCTAGAAACAGACAATTTCACTTATCTTACTTCTACATAGCACAAAGCTTCCAGATATAAGAACTTTTGACTATTCTTACCTTTATTAGAGAACAAAGATTATAGATCTTACCTTTTCTCTACAGATCTGACTTCTTTCTTTCTGAAATTCCAACTTTTACTTTTCTTAGAGAACAGAGTGTTCAGATCTCACTTCTTTTCTTCAGATTTGATATTCCTTTCTTCATATCTAACCTTATTCCTAGCAGAAAGCTTCATAGGTCGAGTAAAAAGATATGCACTAGGGAAATAAATGTACGCACAGAGCTTCCTTTTGCACAAAGTTTCTTCTTCCTCAGTTCCCAGTAATCACAGTTTCAGGTCCCGACAATGAAACCATTTGTTGGCACAGGGGCAGACCCAGGTTTCAAATCTTCAACAATGCACCAACAAAACTCGAACTACCAACTCTTTCGACAACACCTGCAAAGAAGATGAAGTCTCACCCGAGGTAGAGGCAGGGGTGGTTGCAAGACTCAGGTGTCTGCAACCTTAGCTGGGACACATATCTATGATTCTTTCTCTTAGAAAGCACTTTAAAAAAGATCGTTCATAAATATTTAACCCTTAAGTCACTCCGCAAATGGCACAAAGCACTACAACATTCACTTGGATCTAGTTTAAGTTAGCACTTAAAAACAACAAAGTAGGTTTACCACTCAACACTTTCATATATGTATGATCTATACCCATACATATAAGAAGCACAAAGAAAAGTGGATCTATATAAGAGTATCATAGCAAAGCACATAGCATAATCATATCAATCATAACACATGGAAATAAACCAACACATTAGGTCGAAACACCAAGTAGACCACACAGAGTTACCGTGGTTCACCCCCAGCCTGGGGCTGTGTCCACAAACTCTTATTTTTCTTTATTAGCTTGGTCAATCAGGTTACAACATAGAGATTACACTTGTACTCCACATAGGATAGGATATCTATGCGCACCTCGCAAGATCCTCCTTCCCCAAGTAAATCAAGCACAAAGCCTTCTTACAATCCATGCACTCAACACTTACAACACTTGCACACAACTCTGCAAGTCATTCGCATAATATATAAAAAGCCTTTACTGACACTTAGCTTATCTCCTTTCTCTCTCTTACATTGCTTAGATACTTATTTATACTTTACAAAATAGGCTTAAAACATGGGTAAACCCATGGGTCGACATCCCTTTCCCATTACATTAACCCAAAAACCCTAAAAAGGGCCCCAAAAGTGGGTCAATATCCGGTGATCTTTGCTTCGCCTGGCGCTCCATCTTTGACAGACTGTTGAAGTCCAAAAATATTCAAATATAACCAAGTGCTCCTCAAAACTTGGTCAAGGGCCAACAATGAGTGAAAAAAGTTTTTCCTCCTTCTCTCATTACTGTAGCGACCTTCTTTTCCTTCCTTTTGAGCTTCTTGAAAGTATTTTTTGGGAAATTGGAAGGTTTCTTCATGGGATATTCTTGAACATGTTTCCCCTTATTGTCAAGGTGAGTGGCTTGCACACAAACTTCATCAAGACTAGTGGGGTTAAAAAAGATCAAAGTATGATGAATATATAGGTGAAGTGTGCCAATATACTTCATTAAATTTTCATACGAATCAAAAGGAAATTTCAATGCAAGATATTTCTTCCTAAATTCTTCTGTAAAACTTTGTACTTTTTGACCTTTACTCCGCCTCAAAGTTTTCCATTCCATCATTTCTTTATGTAAATACCCTAATGGATAGAATTTCTTCCTTATCTTTATTTTAAATTCCGACCATGAGGAAAGAATATTAACACACTTACTTATGCCATGTAGCTTTCTCTCCCCCCATACAAGAGCGGTGCCTTCCAACTGAAGAGAAGCCAATTTCACTTTAACTTCGTCTTCATCAATATGATGAACACGACAATATAATTCAAACAATCAGATCCAATTATCTAGTTTTTCAGGATTAACATCTCCATTAAACATAGGTAAAGAAAAATTTACATCAAGCTTTAATAATGGTTTCTTAAAAGAGGATTTATGGTTAAAATGCCGAGAGTGATGAGAATGCTCAAAGGAAGAATAACTAGAACCTGAAGGCGAAGATAGAAGCTCAGGAGGCTCTCCTCCAACCCCTTTGTTTACTGAAGTATCATCATCTAGTGGTGCTTCCTTTTTCTTCCCTTCTTCATCCTCTTCTCGTAATTTCCATACATTTTCTCGACAATGTCTGACATGCAATAGAAGACCATGTGAAATTGTTTCTCCTATTCATCACACTTATTCTCTTCTGCCATATTCTTCCTTTGGGATTCATGGCCAAATTCAAGATTGAAAGTGTTAAGAGTTCCTTCACCCTGCTTATGCTTGTCCCTAGTAAGAATTCATACTCAACAATTCAAGTCAAAGACGACTGCTCTGATACAAACATGATCCAAGATTTTTTTGTCTGGTGACTTATTAAAGAATTGTATTAAATAAGCATAAACTAAAGTACACCATAAAGAATAAAAAAACTCAAAAGGAAAGAGACATAAGCATGAAATATGAAAACAAAAACTTGATAACCGAGTTTTTCCATGGTGGACTACATCTCCGGGTCCTACTCTCAAATGGGTAGGACTTTTTATTAACTCCACAAAATAATTGGGGAAAATACATAAGTATACCTCATTCTAGATTTAAACTACATAATATTTGCTCATATAAAAAAAAAAAACATCACCACTGTGTTTATGGTGTCGAATTACCTAAAAATGATTATCTCCATGCCTCGATCGGAGTCTGGCACTTTCAGGCCCAAGAGACAACCCTACCTCGGTTTTTGTGCCTACCTATGCAAATGAATGACTGGAAAAATATTGAAATGCATGCCCTGTCTCAAAATATGTGCCTTGGTCTCTCTAATCCACTGGAGGAACCCCCTTTAAATACAAAATTTAGGCAGCTATGTAATAAGGGAGTTTGTTGGCACATTAGTTAGTGGAGCTAATTTAAGTTGGTTGTTTGGCGGAGGTTCAGGGGTCGAACCCACAGACCTCTATTTCTTTTGGTGTATCATTTGGCGGTTGGCTAAAATGGTGGAGGTTTAGGCGGATATGTTAGATATGGAGTGTCATTGCATGAACTAAAACTTAACTAGGGGCTGGGCCGAGGGCCTAGCCCCTTTTCTTTTCCACCCACATAGAACACTTAAACTTAAATAAGATTTGCAACATATGATGAACAAGGACTATGTACTAGCATGTTGGTGAACGGGGAGTCATAAGGCCTTTGGGATAGGAGTTTAGGATTTGGACTCCCTTCAGATCCAATATATTTTTCAATGAAGTGTACTATAAGAGGCAAATGGAGGGTTTCCATGTGGCAATCTCTCATTGGTTGACCTCTACCACATCATCTGGAGACTCTAACACATAAGTTTCCATGTGTACTTGTAAGAACCTACCATGTATACCTATAAAATTGTGTCACATCTCCCTGTACGAATGTTCCAAGTGTCACCCTTACAGTGGTGACACGTGTCACCTTGACCTTTGACGTATCACAAGTGTGAAGCTTGGAACATGCAATAATGTTGTGGGAACTTGGTGTATTTTCCCTCAATCCCATCATTATATCACTCTCTAATTAATCGCTCATCATTCTCACCTTGACTCTTGTCATCCATACTCTCCCTTCCATCCATCCTTTTTATTGCACTTCGAGATCTTGGAGCTGATGGTAATGAGTAAAACTGGTTAATTTGAGGAGAAGAATCAGGTTTTTAGATTGGTCTGTATGATGAAGAAGCGAGATATGATGCTTGTTATCATTATTTCTGGGTGAGAGAACTGTTGGGAATTGCTTTCCCTGTATGCTGAGGATTAACTAAATAGCTATGAGAATTTTTGTTTGCCCTATTGTTGAAGCCTTGGAATGGAAGTGAGACAGCCCAAGAAATGTTGAGCAGAGAAGGGGTACACTTCCTAGGGTGGGACATGATGTGAGAAATGAGTGGTTGTAGGCTAGTTGAAATAATTGTCACCTTAACTTGAGTTTTATTGTGCTGGTTAGACCATTAGTCTAGATTAGGAAGAACTCCCTGGTGGTGCTTCTAGCCCAAGCTCAAGGGTAACATGTTGTTGAGAGTTTATGAGAAACATGTTCTATGGATGGGAAGAAAGTCTCGGGTTGGCACTCAGTTGACTCGATAAGTGTTATTTTCTTGATGTTTATTGTGTTTTTTACTATGTTAATGCTTATATAAAATTTTGCATGTTTTATTATAATTTTTTATGCATGAAATATATGTTGTTAGATTTTCTAATTATGAGCATATGCAAAGAATGTTATTAATTAAATTTTACAAAAGACAGAATTTTTGCATGGCATGTCCCAACTCGAGGTTGGGGGTTTTTCATTTTTGGTATTAGAGCTAAGAATAGAGGTAACAAGACTCAACTATGTGGTTGGGAAATGAAGAATCAGATTGCACACAAAAAATCTATTTTCTTTATTAAATCCCAGACATATTTATACATCAAGGTTTTCCTCAAGATAGGAACACACTCTTAACAACTCTAACAACTTTTTGAGAGAATATATTAACCAAATGTACCAATTTGGTAGTAGTTTGTTCAACAAAATCTACCAATTTGGTATGAACATAGAAATTTAGAAAATAGTTATGTAACTAATCTAATTCTGCTCATTATTTATGTAAGCCCATAGAGGCACACAGGAGAGTGAGTGAGCTGATGTAATCTCCATTATTTGAGAAATAAGACAACTGATACCTTTGCTTGGTGGACATAGCCCAATGTTTGGGTGAACCACATAAATCTCTATGTTTTATAATTTGTATGATTGTTGATTGTGTTTTTCCGCATTTGCAATTTTAGCAAGTGGTATCAGAGTAAGCGTTGGAGATCTGTGAGGCCATCAGTAGTGTTGAAACCATGGAGGAGGAGATAAATCTCTACGCATAAAATGAGGACTTGAAGGAGTGTCGGTTTTCAAGTCATCGTTGGGCATCAAGGAGTGTAGGAGCATTGATCAACGTTGGGCGTCAAGGAGTGTAGGAGCATTGATCAACGTTGGGCGTCAAGGAGTGTAGGAGTGTTGATTAGTAGTATACTTGTGGGCAAATTAATTCAGCGTTGTGCTATAGTATTCAAGGGAGTGTCATTTTCCACTAGTATTATAAATGGACTGTGATTTCCTCTTACTATTTTGCTCACTTTAAAACCCACACCGGTCTTTAAATGGACTGTGTTTTCTTCTTACGGTTTTACCCACTTTAGAAATTATGCCAATCTCCTTTATGAAACACTCGTATGATTTTTCCTTTTAAAAAATTAAAGGTATGGAGATTTATTATATTTTGGAATTAAATATAGTATGTGAAGGGCGGAGGAATTTAAAAAAGGTGAATTTAATTTCTTTTTTAATAAAAGGTGAGGAAAAGGTGGGGTTAGTAAAAGGTTTTTTTATTAAACTTTTTTATTAATCCTTGTGAAGATTATACCATCATTCTTTCATATATTTTTTCAAAAGGCCTTCGTTATTATAAGCATTGTTGGTTTTTTGGAATGTTTCCTCAACTGGAAAAGACGTTGAGTACTAAGTTTGAAATTGAGAAATTCAATGCAAGAACAATTTCGAGATCTAGAAGGTTAAGATGCACGATCTGCTCGTGCAACAAGGCATGGTGAAGGCGCTTCTGGGAAAAGAAAAGAAACCCGCGACCATAATAAATGATGACTAGGATGAGATGGATGTGAGAGCACTGAGTGCCATACGTATGTGTTTTGTGGACGATGTTATGTTCAATATTGTCTCGGAGAAGACATCATCCGGTTTATGGACGAAGCTGGAAAGCTTGTATATAACGAAATCCTTGACAAACAGGATCTTCCTGAAAAGAAAATTGTACAGTTTGCGCATGAAGGAAGGTACAAAAATAGTTGATCATTTAAATACTTTTAATACTCTCTTAGTCCCATTGACTAGCATGGAAGTGAAATTTGAATCTGAAGATAAGGCAATTACATTATTGTTTTATTTTCCCGCGTCATGGGATCACGTTGTTACCTCTATTAGTTTTAGTTCAACAGAAAGTATTGAGTTTGATGATATTGTTATAGCTTTACTGTCTGAGGAAAAAAAGAATAAATCCAATCTAAAAACCTCCACGTATGAGGCGATGATGGTCAGAGACAAACCTAAATAAAGAGGACACGATCAGAGGGATTTCTCTCAATCAAAGTCGAAGGGAAGGAAGAGCAAACTTAAGTGTTGGTTTTGTGGAAAATATGGACACCTAAAGAAGGATTGTTGGAAGAGACAAAAAGCCTCCAAAGAAGACCCTCCAAAAGAGACGAAGGAAGCAAACACAACTGAAACAGGTTCAATAGCAGGTTCAGGTATGACTGATGAATTTTTATCAATTAGTATTGGTTCACGTCATGATCAACAATGGTTATTAGATTCTAGTGCTTCAAATTACATGTGTCTTCATAGAAACTGGTTTATTACTTACAGATGATGGAATAGTTTACATGGGAAATGATATTTCATGTAAAGTTGTGGGAATTGGTAGCATTCAAGTTAAGATGTTTGATGGAATTGTTAAAATACTAATTGATGTGAGGCATGTACCTGAGCTTAGGATTATTTGGGAGTCTTAGACACTGGAAGATATAAGAGTATTGTTCAAGGTAGAGTTATGAAAGTCTACAAAGGAATCCTATTGGTTATGAAAGAAAAGAATGTTGGTAACATGTTTATGTTAGAAGGAAGAATTGAGTCAGATCATGCGACAACAGTATCTGAGAACAACAGTGATCATTTTTTACTGTGGAATCAATGGTTGGGCCATATGAGTGAACAAGGATTAAAGGTATTATCTGATCGCAAGTTACTTCCTAGTCTAAAGTCTTTAAATTTAGATTTCTGCAAGCATTGTATTTATGGAAAACATAATAGGCAAAGATTTAAAACTGAAAGACACACCAGTAAAGGAATCCTTGATTATGTTCATTCTGATGTTTGGGGACCATCCCTTACTATTTCATATGGAGGATCATCATATTTTGTAACTTTTATAGATGATTTCTCTAAGAAGGTTTGGGTCTATATGTTGAAGAGTAAGGCTAATGTATTTGTAGTTTTCAAGCAGTTTAGAGCTTTAGTGGAAAAGAACACTGGTAGATCCATTAAATGTTTAAGAAGTGATAATGGTGGTGAATTTACGTCAATGGAGTTCAAGCATTATTGTAAGGAATTTGGGATTGATAGGCATAAAACCACTGCCTATACTCCTCGACAAAAAAGAGTTGATGAACGCATGAACAAGACTCTTCTAGATAGAGCAAGGAGTATGCTGTGTAATACCAACTTGTTGCAGGAACTGTGGGTAGAAGTTGTATCTACAGCTTTTTATATGGTGAATCGATCACCATCAACAACAATAGAATCCAATATTCCTGAAGAGGTATGGACAGGTCACCCATGTAATTATTCTAATCTTAAATTTTTTGGTTGCGATGCCTATGCTCTAATTTTGAAACATCAGTGTTCTAAATTAGATCCAAAACCAAAAAGGATTATCTTTGTTGGATATCGTGATGGTATTAAGGGGTTTAGGTTGTGAGATCCTACTGCCCACAAGATCACCATTAAAAAAGATGTAATATTTGATGGATCATGTCTCATCAAATCAAATGTAGATGTTCAAATGAAACAGGAAGAAGCACCAAAGTATCAACAAATTCAGTTTGAAACTAATGAAGGTGAACATAAACAAGTTTCATAAGATGTTCATGAAGAGTCTCCTATAGTAGAGGAAGACATGGTTGATGATGGCATTCAACAGATTGTGGATGAGCCACAAACTTCCCTAGGGAGGCCTACACGGGTCAGAAATCCTCCAAGAAGGTATGATGATTTTGTTTCATCAGTTTCTTTAAGTACTAATGATGATGAACCTTTGTGCTATCATGAATCTGTGAAGGGTTCTAATAGTGATAAATGGAAAGAACCAATGAAGGATGAAATGAAGGCATTAGAGAGGAATGCTACATGGGACCTAGTAGAACTTCCAAGAGACAGAAAAACTGTAGGTTGCAAGTGGGTCTATAAGCTGAAGAAGGGTGTTGATGATAAGGTGGAAAGGTACAAAGCAAGGCTGGTTGCAAATGGCTATTCTCAGGAAGAAGGTATTGACTTTCATGAGATTTTTTCACCAGTTGTAAAGATTGTTTCAATTCGAAGCGTGTTAGCATTAGTTGCATTTCTTGCGTTTTAGCATTAGTTGCATTTCTTGATTTGGAGTTGGAGCAACTAGATGTTAAAACTGCTTTCTTACATCGAGATTTGGATGAGGAAATTTACATGGAACAACCTGAAGGGTTCATTCAGAATCGTAGAAAGAAATTTGTTTGCAGGATCAAGAAATCATTGTATGGTCTGAGTTAGTTGCCTAGACAATGGTACAAGAAATTTGACTCTTTCATGGTGAGCCATAATTATACAAAGAGTGAGTATGATCGTTGTGTCTACTTTAAGAAATTGAATAATGACATATTCATTATCTTAGTATTGTATGTTGACGATATGCTTTTAGCAAGCAAAAGAATAACTGAGATCAACAAGTTAAAGGCTCAGATAGCTAGGACGTTCAATATGAAAGATATAGGAGCAACAAGGCAGCTTTTGGGCATGGAGATATTCAGAGATAGGAGGAATGGTAAGCTTTGGTTGTCTCAATAGAAGTATGTTGAGAAGATACTTTTGAGGTTTGGAATGAATGATGTGAAACCAGTTTTAGTCCCTTTGGCTTTCCATTTTAAGCTTTCTTCAAGTTTATGTCCTAGTACAAAAGAAGAAAATGAATATATGTCTCAAATACCATATGCTAATGCATTGGCAGTCTAATGTATGTGATGTAGGCTAGACATTTCACATGCAGTTGGGGTTGTCAGTAGGTATATGGAAAATCCAGGTAAAGAGCATTGGGTAGTAGTGAAATGGGTGCTTTGGTCTCTGAGGGGCACAAGTGATTATTGTATCACCTATGACAATGATTGTGAATCAGTCTATGGATATGTTGATTCTGATTTTGTAGGTGATTTGGACAAGAGAAGGTCGACTTCAGGGTATGTCTTTACTCTTGCAGGTGGAGCTATTAGTTGGATGTCAAAGCTACAAAACATTGTTGGTTTATCCATTACATAAGCATAATACGTAGCTTCTTCACATGCTTGCAATGAGACAGTTTGGTTAAAAGGTTCGTTTGTTGAGTTTGGAAGGATGCAAGACAAAGTAAAGCTACTTTGTGATAGTCAAAGTGTTATTCACTTGGATAAGAATCCAACACCTATCAAGTACCATTTTGTAAGACAGGTCATTGATGAATATGGAGTTTCTCTTGAGAAAGTGCATACAAAAGAGAACTATGCAGACATGTTCACAAAACCAGTACTGTTAAAGAAGCTACGATGGTGTTTGGCTTCTCTTGGCTTGCAGAAAAGGTGATGAACAAATGAAGGAGCAAGGTATTAGCTTAATTGTTGTCAAGGTGGAGATTGTTGAATATGCCAACGAATTTCCCAGATTTGGTAGACATGAGCAGATTTAGTGGAGCCTATTTTGTAGTGGTGTGTTCAACCAAATCTACCAATTTGGTATGAATGCAGAAGTTTAGAAAATAGTTATGTAACTAATTTAATTTTTCTCTGCTCATTATTTATGTAAGCCCATAGAAGCACATATGGGAGTGAGTGAGCTGTTGTAATCTCCATGATCTGAATAATAAGAGAATTGAGAGAAGTAATACCTCTAATGTTTGGGTAAACCACATAAATCTCTGTGTTTTATAATCTGTATGATTGTTGATTGTGTTTTTCCACATTTGCAATTTTAACACTTGTAACATTAACAGCCAAACTTATTGGATTTATGAATTTTTTATTCTTCGCTTTCTTCTGAACTATATATTACACTACGTCGGATTTCAGACTGGTTGCGGATTGCGTGACGACCGCTTCCATGGCCCACCAACGAATATCTCCACCGCTCGAGAGTCGAGACTGCCTGCTCACCTTACTCATAATTTTTAAAGGCCTTCTCGACCAAGATGCAGGCCCCATTATGAGTTTATGCTGGGCTATGTCAATATCGTGGCCATCTCTTCTTCAAAGATAGCCAAACAATTCCTCAAAGCTCATGATTATATATTTTCCAGACGACCACCAACCGCCATTCGGAAATACATATTCTAAAATTTCTAAGCCATAGTTTTATCCAAGTCACCGCCATGACTTGGCTATATTCCTCAGATTGCGAGGTCCCCAACTCCAAAACACAAGTCTGAAGTGCAGAAAATACATCAAAAATCTTCCATTACGAAATTGAAAACGAAAATTGGAGAAAGACAGTATAAGATATTAAAAATGAAAATTGGAGAAAGATAGTGTAAGATATTGAAAATGAGGAGAGGGAAAGACAGAGAAAGCCATTGAAAATGAAGACGGGAAAGACATTGTAAGAAAAGATGGGGAAAGACACTGTAAGAAATTGAAACTAATAGGAGAGTAGAGACAACCTCCGCAACACAGAATGATATATTGATAACATGACAACTAATTTTCTATGCAGTCACATGCACATGTATGTATGATTTTTTTGTGAACAGATTGTGTAATTGGTGGATCTAATTATAATCAGTTAGTTTAACTGTTTGAGAGATGCTATATATACAAGCATATCCATAGAGGTGAGAGTACAATGTGTAGTGAGTGTGTGAGAGCACGAAGCAATACTGAGGTGTTGTGTGTATGAGAGGAGAGGATGGTTGAATGGTATTGTGTGTATGAGAGGAGATATGGTTGTATGAGTGGGTTTGACTATTGTAATTCTCCCTTAAATAAAATAATAGGGATTATCCTTGCCCGTAATTTTTCCTCTCATTAGATTTCCACATAAATCACTGTTTCAAATTGTGGGATTGCTGTGCTTGATTTAATACATGTTTGATCTTGCTTGTTTATGCTCTGTTTTATGCTATGTTTTAGTTCGGCTACCCAACATGAATGAGAGCAATGATGGTGAATGAAGAAAATCTTCAAATCAATGGATGTATGGATTATGGTGGCGAATCAAAGGCGAGTAGAGGAATATATAATGATGAAGTCAGCGAACACAGGTGTAATCCATGCACACAAAGAACTCCCACCTTAATATAGCAATAACACTTCAAATATTGCAACAATACCAAAAGTGAGGTCAATGGCAGATATGGGCTAGTTGGCCAAACTGTTAAGATGACTTTAACAATGATGGAAAGGAAGTGGCATAAAGATATGGATGCCCTCAAGTCAATTCTCGGATCTGTGCTCCCAGATGAAAATCTTCGGTACGTTTTCCTCTTATCGATTGCAAGTGTTTTCTCCATTACAGCCATCAATGGCACTCACTATGGTTTTAATTTAATGAAAGGTCGATCGCGTGCTTTGAAGGGAAAAAGTTCAGTGTCAAACGAAGTGCAGGAAACTGTGAATTACGTTCACCATTTACAGGGAAATGTCGAAGGTCCTCAAACAGAAAGAGATAAAATGAAGGCCAACTCTGATACAAATACGAAAGTTGCATTCCAGGGCGTGTGATTATCCTCTCGTGCTATGGAAACAACACTTGCAGATGCCCCAGCAGCGTGTTCACATCTACGACCGAACTGCTTGAACACTGAGCCTTTCTCTGAAAGATTTTAGCTTCTTTGTTAATCATTTTTCTAAAGGACTTTAGCTGCCTTGTTTTCTGTTTGTATCCAAACATTTCAGTAACTAAAGAAATGGCTATTCTCATGTGACCAAATCCTGCGAGCTTATTTACATGAACTACTCCACGTTACAATATATTTTATCGGAGCACTAGGTCGGAGCATTTGGTATATTTTTCAGGCCAGCTCTCTTATATTTTTAATTGTTTTTCCTTTTCGATCCAACAATTTTTTTTGTTTTGCAAATGTTTATGTAGCTTATGTTGCTCTACAATTGTGTTTTTGGCCGATGCAATGTGCATATCGCTCGTCTATTGTGTTGCAATGTGCATATCGCCCATTTAACCTCCCATAGGCTCATCCTCAATATGAGCGATATGCACATTGCAACACAATAGATATTTAACCTCATTCTATTAAAAACTACTATATTGTAAAGCTATGTCAAATCTGTAAATTGTCCACCTATATTCAGAAAAGTCTATTGCTCATATATTTAACCTCCCATAGTCTCATCCTCGGCCCGTCCTCTTTATCTCCTTAACTTTAGGAAACCTTGAGGTTTCCTAAAAAAAAAAAACTACTATATTGTAAAGCTATGTCAAATCTGTAAATTGTCCACCTATATTCAGAAAAGTCTATTGCTCATATATTTAACCTCCCATAGTCTCATCCTCGGCCCGTCCTCTTTATCTCCTTAACTTTAGGAAACCTTGAGGTTTCCTAACACTTTGTGCCTAAAGATCAAGAACAACACCTAACCCATCAAAAGTATCTCAACAATTCACAAATACACCTCTTATATCAAGAATCAAAATCAATCTCATAGTTCATAATCTATGTTTTTTTAATTCTCAGTGCCTCCCATGGTTATTATTTCCTTCCCCAAAATATATTCCCCAATTAATAAACCCCTTCTCCTTTCCCCAAAGTCCCATTTATGCCTCCCAATAAAATCGAACTATTATAAAAAAACTTCCCCCAACCTACCACATGTATTCCCCTAACATGCTATTTAATTCATTAATTAAAATTAAATTGGGTAAGTTAAAGTAAACAATATTAGTAAGTGAATATCATTTCAAATTAAATCATATTTATAATTTATCGAAATATAATAAGTCCCAAAGTAAATTTCAATGATTTAATAAAGTAACTTTACAATCTTTTAATTTTAATTCTATCACAAACATCACACACCAACCATTAAAAATAATATTAAAATAACTAATATATTGTTAGCGTACATGGTATGTATCTGTAGTTTGAACATACATAGATGATACAAATACTAATGATAAAAACCATCACATCTAATACATACTTCATATGTTCTCTTACCAAAGCATTCAAGACAATAATCCTTAAATATGATAGCCAACAATATTTTTAAGCCACAATAATTCAATATGAACTGAACATTTGAATAATCATAAATGGTTTGATAAATCATTTAATACACAAAGAGAACTAAGTAACACTAAGTTTGCATTTCTAATTCCCAGTGGAATTTTCAACTACATTGAATCACCCTTCCTCACTAACCTACATCCATCTTCCACATCATATCATTTCCTATGTTGGAGTATGCTAGAGTGTCAGTTACAATGACCTAACCATGTATATAATATTTCAGTGGATTTGCTAACTATTTCAACCAAACTTCCCTAGTAAGCAACAAGCATTCATTGTCACATGTCTAGTGTAGTGTGGCTTAACACAACCCTCCAACAACCCTAGGTTTTGGAGGCTAAACAATAGTTAATACCTTCACCACTAATGATAGAACTAGGGTGAAGACTCTATCATTGAGAATATTGTTTTGTTGTTGTTGTTTTTATAGCATTGTTGTTGAATACAAGTTTGGGAAACCATGTTTCCTATAAAACGTTCACTTGATAAAATATCATAGAAATGTATTGAACCAATAGTTAAATAATATAATAATGAGTTATAGAATATCATTTATCTTTCGATGTGCATGACATCTACATCACTTTAGTATCATACTTATATGGTTGTTACTTAACCTATTCAACTGGTAGGTTTGTTTACCAAAACAAAAGATCATGTATAATCATATAACCATATATATGTCATCAAAATGTTACTCATCAAAGAAAAATGTAAAATATCTAGTTTGTTTATCATGTGCATGGTACCTACTGAGTGATTTCAACATATACTCTAAAATAGTATCGAGCTACCAAGAACTTTCATTTAAAACTTGCATGCTAGAGGTAAATCACACAACATCTGTCATCAAGCACACAGACAATAACTATTCATAAAATTCACATACAGATCAGTCCACATGTCCATATAATAAAGTATCATTGTTCTAACAGAGTTTCAAAGATAATAAGAAAATTTAATACCAAATAGGTCATAATGGAGTTTAACTACTTAAGTCAAAATCAGGCATTACATCTTACACTTTCTTCTTACCTTAGAAAATTGGATAGGTTAGATATTGAGTAAAGATATGCATAGATGGGAGGTACTTCTTCCACTATACTATGTGTTTAGGGGTATAAATTTGTTGATGGATTGGTTGATGGGTCATTTTTTCAAATGGGTACCCTCTTTACAAGAAATTCACAGGGGTGGAAGTGGAGATATATTCGATTCTTTGGGATCTCCTTTGGCATATGTTCATAATATGCACATAACTTTCCCATTACTAGTTAGATTATCACTCATTTCAAATCAATGATTGGTTTTTAATGTTTTGAATGTTATATTCTCAATGGCACCATTATATTTTGGATTTTTAAAAGTATTGTTCTTTCTAAGGGTGTTGTATGAAAAGTGATGGGAAAGGAGGTTTTAAAGGATAGTTATGCATTACATGATTTTAGGGAAAAAGTGTAGAACATAGTTGAGGTGGGAGCTTCACATAGAAAAAACTATCAACTTGAGGGCCTTCTAAGGTATCAAAAGAAGTTACTGCATTGGTTTCAAATATTGTGAGTAACCAAGGGGAGGGAAGATATTTTTGATCCAATTGAGAGTGAGACAATTTTTTTGTTGATGGTGGGGATATTAGCTCACATGGTGCAAAGTTTAATAGTCCTATAAGAAAGGGAAAGAAGAAATTTTTTAAGATACATGTTCTCTAGTAAAATTAGGTTTTGGTGATGTATATTTGAAGGTGAGGCTCCAAGTTCCTTAGATCATAAAAAAATATTTAGTAAACAAACTATCATATCCAACCTAGAAAGAAAGATAACATAAATAAGACGAGCCAAGTTTCAACCTAAAATCAACGAGACAATGAACTAAGTATGAAAGTTCTAGGAAAAATTGACTTTTTCATTATGCTTGGCCAATGACCTTACTAAATGATTATAACAGGTCCACTCAAGAACATACATAGCCCAATGGATAAGAGAATACAATTAAATACTAATGCATAAAATTTGAAGGATGGAAATATGTAACTAACTAATTAACTAACATGCTTACACAACAAGACACATAATAATCAATGCTAGGAAAAGAGGAAAATACTCTTAAGGGATTGAAGCTTAGCTAAACATATCCAAAATGGTGGTTGAATCCTCCTTTGTGGCATTTCCTAGGAAATCTACATCCAATATTCCTAGTTTAGTTCAAAGGCATCCCTATTTTCATACCACTTGAGGAATAAAAGCATAGAAGAATAATATTTTGTATGCAATGATGAATATGGATTTCGATAATGAATGTTGTAGATCTAGTTGAATTTGGAGGAGTAGTGTGTATGTGCTATGAGAAATTGGAGAATCGATGCTACTAAAAAGAAGAAATCCAAGGAGAGTGACAAAATAATCAAGAAATCAAAGAGGTTTTGTAGCCCACAATGGATCTTATTCTAGGAATGGGCATAGGGAAGGATAACATCACTATAATAAGTGTCCATGTAGCTTAGTGTAATTGTAAATACCAGAAGGATGTTTCTTATGTTGTGTTGGTTGATTTGATCCTCTTTATACTTCTTAGGCTGACCTAGGTTCATATCTAAACAATATTCCAACAAAGATCTCTAAAATTATCAATCATACTGGTAAGGCATAAGGAAACAAAGTACATAGAGTGTACTACATAGTCTCACTTGAGATATTTTTATGGGTGACTGCAATGCTTAAGTTCTTGCAGTCTGGGAATGAGTGGGGATATGGGATTGTACTTTGTGATTTTCATTCATTTACTATCTCATACATATAGATTTAATATACCTTCATTCTTTATAAATTCATGTAAATCAACAGATCTAACTACTTCATCAAGACACTTATCTAGGAGTTTAACATTGGCAGAAAAGATTTGGCTTTCAATCTCCTTGATTATATTTTTTCAATATATCACGTTGCGTGTGTTGATACTGAGAGGGGGGTGAATCAGTATCAAGTACAATTTAAAACCTTTTTCAACTTATACTTAAGCCATTAAACTATATCCAATGAGTAATGAACAATAGTATAAGAGCTACACCATGCACAATATATGCTAAATAATCAATAGTTATTGTTCAAGGGAAGTAATGACTTCCAAAGGTAGCTACAACTTCTAAAGGTAAAGGGAGGGGTAAACCTCCAAGAGGAATATACAATCCTCCAATATCAAGAGAGAGATTTGAACTCTCCATCCTTGCCCCTTCCTTCCACCCAAAGAATATATGAGAGATAATAAAACTTTACATTAAATCATCACCATCAACCAATCATCACATAGAACATGATAATCTTCACGAGACTTCTTCAATTTCTACAATTCTACAATTCTTGTAATTACTACGATCCATGTAGATAATATTACTCAATTTATTATCCGAAACTCCTCTAATTTCATATTGAATCCTCCCGAAAAAGGGTTATAGAAAGAATGGTAGACTTTTATTCAATTAGAGGTCTATTCAGGATGGTGAACTTGCATAGAATTCCTGCGGCTCAATGAGTAACATCCTATTGAGAAACTCTCACAAAAGACACTAAAGTAGGTACTATTTCCAATGAAATTTGGTCCCACTTAATTTGGATTATCTATGGACGAGTTATAGTTGTTTACCACAGAATTTTGTTTATTGACTAGCTTTGGGATGGTCACAAACCCTATTTTCCATGAGTGTATCTCCATAATTATAGTGAATCAAAGAGATGGGGAATTTTTACAGTACCTTGATGTAATGTTATCAATGCGGCAATTTCATCATCTGAACCGTTCTAGAAAAACAATTATAGAAAATGGTAAGATAGGCCTAGAAATAACATACCTTAGAGAGCAACATCCACGAAAAGAGACTTAATCCTCCCTTGAAATCAGACCTTCTTTTCTTCTTATTACCTCTAAAATTTGACTTGTATCAAATGAATGTATGGTAGTGTTTATTTATACCATTTTATGTCACTTCCTTTTAACACGTGGGTTCCAACGACACATTCTTATTTTGTAATTCTTTTCTTTAATTATCTTGAGGTCCTACAAGTACTTCCTTCTTCAATTCCTTTGTCATCTTCAAAATTCATTTCTCCTCAAACGGGAGTTCGCATTGAAATGCCACATACCAATGGAAACAACATAATGTATAATATCCATCCATGGGTGTTGTATCTACATGTTCATTTTCCTTCTAATGTCCAAATACCTTCATCAATCTTAGGTCAGAAACCCATGACTAGGGTTGACATCAATGACAACAACCGATCTTCCAACAATCCCCTTTTGTCATTGATGGCAACCTCATACTCTATATAATCATGATCCCAATTTCTCTCTCCCTTTCCATCAATGGAAAGGGTATGGATTCTCCCCCCAAGTTTAATTGAAAAAGGTAACCTTATTCTTTGGGGCTACTCCCCTAAACATGTGGCACTCAATAGCCACTTCATCCTTATTTTTTTGGGTCTTTGGGAATTTTTCTTGTAGGAATCCTTATGTGTGGCTTATGTCTTCTCTCTCTTATTCATGTATGGGATGTATATGTTGTTGGTCTTCTTGTTTGGTTGCAAACAATCTTCTGAGTTATTTTCTTAGTTTGTTTTCGTGAATCAAACTTAAGAGTGTATCTTTGATCACTCATTTTACTAACATTGAGTAGACTATGATTCAAGTCTTCAACCAATGAGACATTCTTTGATTTTTTACATTTTTTTCTTCAAGCTCTACACCTTCTCCAAGTATTTTGTGAGATGAGTCATCTCCAAGTAACATTACCACCCTTTCTCTTCAAGTGATGAATTTGTCTTGATCCCTAGTCATGTGAAGAACATCCACTATCTATGTACCATTCATCTTCTTCTTTACATTCTTCATCGGTCAATGCTATTTGACAATCTTCATTGTTTGAATCTCTTTCATTCTCCATACTATGGTTGGCATAGGGACATCTTCATTCATATGCTCGTAATCTCGTGCTTTGTGACCAAGATAATTACATTTGTAGCATGCAATATTTTTTTTTTCCATCAATGGAAAATGAATTATAACTTCTGTTGACAAATCCATGAAGAGATATTTCCATATCTTCCCCTATTTACCTTAGGTTCATGTTTCTTGTGTATGTGTTCCTTTCATTGGTTATGCAATTAGTACTATGTCGAAATTTTTTGCAAATTATAACAAGAAAGAATTTTTTGATACCTTGGAGTAAGTGGGCTTCTTTGTGATGTGAATCATAAGGTTAATGATATATTCTTCTATATTTTCCTTCATACTAATTGAAGCTTCTTTGATTCACGAAGGTGGGAGGTCTTTGTGGATATTCATCTCTTTGTAATCATTCCTTGTTTTGGGTATCCTAGTCCACTTTTCATGAACTGTCTGTAGCTCTTTCTTCCAACTTCTTGTTGGTGTTGCATCTTCTTTGTATGAATTTTCATCCATGCATCTATGATGTGTTAAGTCTTTTGGCACTTAGAGAGTTTCTTAAGCTCTTCCATGAACCAACTTCTTGGTCAGTTTCTCACAATCTTCTTCTTTCTTCATCATTTTGGACATTCCTTACTTCTCCTATTCTTCTTTCTTTCTTGGTAGAGTTTTCAAGGAAATGGTTTCTTAGGTTTCTCAAGTCTTCCAAAGCGTTTCATCAAGATTACATCTATATTTTCACAACTACCAAATTCACTTCTTAGTTTTCTTTAAGTGTCTTTGAGCTTACTATTTTCAATCTCAACATGCTTCAATTTTAAGATTAACTTTATCTTCTTGTTGAATAATTTGTTCTTCCTTGATTTTCTTCTTCTTCATTTGGAATTTTTTCTTCTTGTTGAATAATTTGTTCTTCATGATTTTCTTCTTCTTCATTGGAATTTTCTTCTTCAGTGTCATTTCTTTCAATCCTTGGATGAGGACATTCAAATTCGACATGACCTACTCCTTCACAATTAAAGAAAAAGAACTGACCTCTATTTTCTTCTTTGAAATCTGAGATGTTGTAATTTTCTTCAACTTATTCTTCTTCTTCTTCTTCTTCTTCTTCTTCTTCTACGTATTCCCTTACATAAAGGTCTTGTATCTTGTCCCAAAGATCTTTTGATGATGCACATGATCCCACCTTGGATTTCACTGAATCTGTCAATTCATCCAGGATGGTATCTATTGCCAATTTGTTGTTCCTTTTTGCTTCCTTCTGAGTTGCAGTCTTTGGTTTCTTCAAAGCATTGTTTCATGAAGCAACTAAGAACCAAACATCTGCCCCAAGTGATTTCAAGTAAGTTTCCATTATATTACTCCAGTATTCAAAATTGCTTCCATCAAATAGTTGAATCCCATTTGTAATTTTGTCCTCCATTTCTTCTTAGGATCTTCCTTCCAGTGGTTAAACTGTACTGAAGGTAACCTGCTCTGATACCAATTATTGATTCTGAGAGGGGGGTGAATCAATATCAAGTACAATTTAAAAACTTTTTCAACTTATAATTAAACCATTCAACTATATCCAATGAGCAATGAACAATAGTATAAGAGTTACACCAATACACCACAATACACCATGCAGAATATATGAGAAATAATCAATAGTTATTGTTCAAGGAAAGTAATGACTTCCAAAGGTAGCTAGAGCTTCCAAATGTAAAGGGAGGGATAAACCTCCAATAAGAAGATACAATTATCCAATATCAAGAGAGACTTGAACTCTCCATCCTTTACCCTTCATTCCACCCAAGAATACATGAGAGATAATAAAAGTTTACATTAATTCATAACCATCAACCAATCATCACATAGAACATGATAATGCTTCCCGAGTCTTCTTCAATTTCTTCAATTCTTCAATTCTTGGAGTACTCTGATCCTGTAGATAATATTAGTCAATGTATTCTTTGAAACTCCTCCAATTTGCACTCTTTGAATCCTCCTCAAAAAGAGGTTATAGAAAGAATGGTAGTCTTTATTCAATTCTGGTCTATTTAGGAGAGTGAACTTGCACATAATTCCCCGTGCTCAATAATAAACATATGATTCTGAAACTCGTACACAAGAATACATAGTCCGTACTCTTTCCAATGAAATTCGTCCCACTTCATTTGGATTCTTTATGAATAAGTTATGACTGTTTTAACCAGAGCACCTGTTTATTGACTAGCTTCAGGACTGGTCACAAACCCTATCTTCCACAGAGTGTATCTCCATAATTATAGCGAATCAAGAGCTTAACTTTTTACCAGAGGTACATTGATATTTCTTCTCAACACCATAGTTATTTCACTATCTGAATTGTTCTATAAAAAAAGTTATAGAAAAAATGGTAAGATGACCCGAAAATAACATACCTTAGAACACATCAGCAAAAGACTTCATCCTCCCTTGAAGTCGAGCCTTCTTTTCTTCTTATTAATTCTAAAATTCGATTTGTATCAAATGAATGTATAAGGATGTATATTTATACCATTTATGTCACTTCCTTTTAACATTAGGGCTGACTTGACACTTTCTTATTGTGTAATTATTTTCTTTAATTATCTTCAGGGCCTACATGTACTTCCTTCTTCAATTCACTTTGTCATCTTCAAAAATTCATTTCTCCTCAACCATGAGGATCCACATGACGTGCCACATACCACTGAAAACAACATGATGTATATTGTCCATCCATGGGTGTTTTATCTTCATGTGCATTTTCCTTCATGTCCAAATACGTTCATCAATCTTGCGGTCCAAAACCCATGACTAGGGTTGACATCAATTACAACAACCAATATTCCAACATCGTGAACTACAATAGATGATATTACAATATCAACAGGATTCTTGATCCCCATGAGGCTGACTAGATCACACTAGGCTCCTCATCCTGTGATCTAACCCTTGAGACCGAGTTGCTCGACTCTCCTCTAGCTTAACAACTTACAAAGAGTTACAGTTCTTATAATATCTGGTTTAACTATGCAAAATAATCTTTTTTTTTCATGCTAACCTCTGAACTCTCTACCTAGACCTCATCAGTACTTACTTCTAAATATTCTTGGCTTATCGACCATTCCAATATCTTACAAAAACACTAACCTTAATGTAGCTAGGTTTCCTTACATGCACACCTTGCATGTTTTCGTCGCACGTGTTGCTTTTCCTTCCAGTTTTATTTCTCCCACTTCGTCCTTTTCTCTCCAAAAATAGCCTTTTCCCCCAAAATGGACCTGTGCCCATCAGGCCCCCAACATTGACATGGGGCTCATCCTAATCCACCTAGCACATGCCCTCAACAACCTCTGCTAGACTATGGAACTTGTCTGCAAGTTCCCTTCCCCATGTTTGGACCTGTGCGGCCTTTTCTATGAGTGTTTGTGCTCCTTGCGATGTCATATCCTCCTCAATCATTGTTTCACACTTTGCTTATGCTTTCACCATGTTACCCTTTTCCTCCTCCAATTTCATGATCAACTGCGCTTCTTGGTCTTAAAGAGGTTCCATATGCACCTGTATTTCTTTCTTCTGCACCTCCACTGCTATCAATTCTTCTTGCAGCTTCTTCATGTATTTTGTTCCCTTTATACGCTCGGTGATGCTCATTTTTTTTTTCCTCTTCTTGATCTCCTGGATGGCGGTGCTTATATATCCTTCTTCCTGGTCCCTGTACTGGACTTGATCATCTTGGTGCAATGTTGTCCATAGCTGTGTTTCCCGGTCAAACAAGTCCATAATTGCGCTTATTTGTCTTTCCATTTAGTCCATTTCTCCTGTAGCTTCTTTCCTCCTTTGTTCTTTCATCTCTAGGGGAGTCGTAGGAGTGAGTTTTTCCTTGAGGTTTTTGAGCTCCTGCCGGTATTGATCAATATTTTTTGTTGTGTTGGGCTCTTCTATTTGCGCGTTGTTTTGGATTATGTCATAGGCTACTGTCACTCCCCGCACAAGCCTTTCCACGCAATCTTTTTGTTCTTCTTTCTCTGTTATCAGTTGGTCACATGTTATTTGGAGCATTTTCATGACTCCTTTTCCCACCTCTAGGTTGGTGGCATCTGTGCGGGTCCTCAACTACACTTCCTTCATGACACTTGCATGTATCCCATAGAGAGCCTTCAGGGGTATCTATGCTATTGTTATGTCCAACTCTTCGACCTCCCCTAGTGGTGTTTGCATTGTTTCAGGATCCAGCCTGATCATTTCGCGTGTGAAGCTAAATGTGTCATTGCTCTGGGTGAATAATTGTACCATCTCTTCATGTTGCTTTTGCGTTGGTGGCCTTGATACTGCCTTCTATTGCTACACGGTTGCCTAATATTATGCGTGGTACCATAGTTGTTGTATGTTAGCATGGAATTATATCAACTTGGCTATGATATTCTCTCTCTGTGACTATGTTGTTTTGACCACTTCCTCACTCATGTCTTAGACCTTTTCTATGATGAGCTATTCATCATCCCAAGTGAGGGTGATGTCTGGTTCCTCTATGTCATATTTCCTTTTTCCACATGCATTTGTTCCTTGTGCGGCCTCCTTTGTTAATCATGAGGGTTGTGCCCCACTGGTTGTTCTTGGGCCTGTTCCCTATTGACTCTGTGTTGGATTCCTCATCTCAGCCTATGGTTAGATTCATTTTCGTGTTTCTGTGGGCATTCTCCTTGGTTTTTTTAGGATTACACTTCCACTTGGGATTGTCTGCATTGTTTTTTTTCGAGTATTTCCAGCTAGAATCCTTGTTAGTGCTGACAAGAGTGCCTCAGTTGTGTCTTTAGGATTAGCATGTTGCATCAAACCTATCCTGGTGGTGGTTTTTGTTATTGGATGCTACCACTACGCATGCCAATATTTGATGATCAACTCTACCTCCTCCCCGGTCACGCAATACTGCATCTTCATCCATGCTCACTTGGGATCCCTCGTAGCTTGGATCCATGTATGGTGAAATGATGCCTTTATCTTCACAATCCCCTCGATTTCCAGTGCAACCTCCCTCAGAATGTGCTATTTCTTACTAGTTACGTGCTAAATTTCCTCTAGCAGCATGGAAAACACCATGTTGTTTTCCTGTTGTGCTTTGTCGTCCTTCACCTCCTAGAGGGACTCATACATAGTTTCATAGCACTTCCCCATCCTAGTGATGAAGGTGGTGTACTTGGGTTACTGCCACCCTGGGAGAGTGACCAATATCATCAGCCAGGAGTAATGGAACTTTGTTCCATTATCCTTCACATCGTGATAGTCCAGTAGGAATTGGTTCAACAAGTATTGTGTCGAGCTGAACATCATTTGTTTTGCGCACTATGCTGCTACTGCAGTTACACCTATAGCGGCTTCCTCTCACTGACACTTCCTTAATAGTTTTCACGCTATCAATTTGCTTATGAACATCATTGCTTCATCATTGATTTATTTTACAATGAGGCCTCTACTCCCCCGTGATGTGTCGAATTGTGCCTTTAGTTGCTTTGGCATTTCCTTCTCGCATGCCTTGTTTTCCAAAAATTCTTCTGGGTATGCGTCGAGTCTGGGAAATCTGGTAATTTTGGCAATAAGTGCCATGTCTATCTGTACGATCCAATCCATCCATATGATTCCCCCATGGACCTGAGCCACTAATTGTTTGATGCATAGGTCGACATTTTTTCCTCTCTCAAAGTGTGCAATGTCCAACAAGTTCATGATGTCGGAGTTATATAAGCGTGTAATCCACTACGAGGGCTCTAATATTGGCCTTCCTAGGGGTCCAACCTCCCATGTGTTGATAAAAAAACATTCCTCTTCCAACTCCAAGAATTTCACTGTGTCGTGCAGGTCATGGTATGCATAGCACAACTTGGGCACTTTCCCTAACATGTCCTCGACAGTGGGCACTGTGTCTGGAATGAAGGGTAAAGAAATATCTAGACTCTTAGGGATATTTTTTTTTTGTTCCGCCATGGATTATCCAACCTATGTGGATTATGTGCCCTCCTTGTCCTTAGGTGAGTTTGGCCGATCAACTATGCCCTCGACATGGACTTCTTCTCATGACTAGAATGATCTTGGTTCCTCTGTGTCATTCGGTCTTGTCAAATCGTCGAGGTTAGGGATTGAAACCCCATTCTTGTCTCCCGAGCTCTTCCCTACCTCTCCTCATTGCATTGTGGGGAGGTCTTCCTCCACCTGCGTCGGGATACTAGACTCTTGCTCCGAAGTGGTCACGTCCTCGAGCTGAATTATGGGCTCAGGATGTATCCTTTCCTTGCGCCTCTAACCTTGTCGGGTGGCCTTGATAAACTGGCCTAACGACCCTAGATTCGGTGGAGCTATCCTGTGCAATTGTTGTAAGCTTGGTTGGCTATGGTGACGATTTAAAAATTAGGGCACAGATTCTTCTACTTTCTCTGAGCTCAAAATTCACTAAGTGTTGAATAACTGTGCCTTTTCCACCCTTTATAGAACTTTTAACGTTCATTTTTCATTTTTTGCATATATCTGTGCCCATTGTACTTTATACCAGGCGTTGTATTCTGATATCTAGTGTGGTAAATCATGCACACAACTTTTTCTTTGTTTTTGTATTTTCTTTGGTTTGTATTTTTGTATTTGATTTTCTTTCTTTTTCCCTTTTTGTTTGGTTTTGTCATTTTTTTGTCTAGTATCTACTATGGTATACTATATACATACTTTCCTGACTGCGTTGTCCCTGTTTATACATGGTGAGGTTGATTTCCCTATATGGCTTCATTCGACTCCCATTGATCATTCCTTTCAATTCGATTCCTGCTAGGTCCTTTATTCACATAGATCCTCCATATGTTACATGCTAGACTTCATATGGCCCTAGCCAATGCATAGAATTCATATAGCAAGACTAAGTCTCCTTCCTTGAATCTTTTCATCTATCCCTAAAATTCATATAGAAAGACTAAGTCTCCTTCCCTGAAAATTTTATTCTTGATATGTTTGTCATGCCAAGATTTGTCTCTGGATTTTTTTACTTCCAGGTGAAATCCTACTAGGATCCTATCCTCTTCAATCTCCATGAGCTGACTTAGCCTTTCTCTTACTATGCCTTGTTCTGTCATGTTAGTAATGGTTGTGAAGCACATAATAGGTACCATAAATTCCAATGGTACTACTGCTACCTGTCCATACACCATCTTGAATGTTCTTTATCCTATCAAATTTTTACATGTAGTTTTGTATGCCCATAGTACTGATGGTATTTTCAAATCTCAATCATCCCTCTTAACATTGCATATTGTTTTCAAGGAATTCTCCAAGATCTTGTTGAAGGATTATACTATTTATTTTTCTTGAGGGTGGTATTGTGTAGTCTTATTATGATAAACTTCAAACTCCTTTATCATAGCCTTGATATTACTATTGATAAAGTGAGTACCTTGGTCACTCATTAAAATCCTTGAACATCAAAATCTAGTGATCACTTTCTCAAACAAGAAGTTTGATGTTGTCTTTGCATTGCAATATTTAATTGGTGTTGCTTCTTCCCATATTGTTAATTATTATGTCACAATAATGATGTATCTATCTCCTGACCTTCTTGCTAGTGGGTGAATTGGTCCAACAAAATATATATCCCATTTTTCAAATACATGCAAGGTTACTTGTGGTCTTAGGGGAATATCATCCCTTCTATTAGGTTTACCAACCCTCTAACAAACATCACATCTTTGGAAATATTCCTTTGCATCCCTATGAATTGTTGGCCACCATAATCTTGTGCGCAATACCTTCTATGCAGTAGATTTGCCTGCATAATTTCCTCCAACTATTCCTTCATGGGATTCTACTAAAATTCTAGGCCTTTCATGCTCCAATACACATCATCGCATAATGATATTTGCGCCCATTTTTTATAAGTGTCTTGAAATCAATTGATATTCTATAGCTCTGACAAGCAATTTTTTATTTTGCATAGTGCTAAACTTCTGTGGTGCAATCCCTATACTCAAGTATTCAATAATGTCAGAAAAGTATTCATCATCTATTTTTACTGAAAACAATTGCGCATCAGGGAAGCTATCCTCTAAATTTGTAGGTTCCTCTCCATTGGTGATCCTTGATAAGTGACCAGGTCTTGCATTCAACTTCCCTGGTTTAACTATCACTTCAAAATCAAATTCCTGAAATAAAAATAACCATCTACATATCCCCCCCGCCCCCCCCAAACACTGGCTTATTGACTAGGTACTTGAGGGAAGAATGGTCTGTGAAAATATCAAAATGTTTACCCAGTAAGTAATGTATAAACTTCTAAAATGCATAGAGCATAGCTAGGCCTTCTCTTTCTGTAGTATTATAGTTATGTTCTGACTCTGATAGTTTTTTGCTAGAAAATGCTATCAGATGATCCAATTCCCCTATTCTTGGTTGTGCCAGAATAGCTCCAGGTGCTATGGTTGATGCATCTACATGCACATGAAATGTCTTTCCCCAATCTAGGAATACTATTATAGGTGTTGTGACCATTTTCTCTTTCAAGGTATCCAACCCTTGCTAACAATCCTCATTCCACTAAAATTTGATATCTCTCTTGAAAAATTTCTCCATCGACGCAGTGGTCTATGCATACCCTTTTATAAAGTTTTTGCAATAACCTATAGGTCCCAATGTGTCTTTCAAATGTCACACCGATTTTGGTGGTGGAAAATTTACAATTACTTCAATCTTTGTAGGATCCGCTATTAGACCTAGTTTTCATACGATAAGACCCAATAAAATTCCAAAAAGTGTTCCAAATATGCATTTCTTAATGTTCAGGGATATCTTGCATTTCTTGCATATTTCCAACATTATCCTTAACACCTCTAAATGGTCTTACAATAGACTATATACTTTCCAATCATCTAGGTACACTTTTAAAAACTGATGGATGAATTCTTTGAATGCAGCTATGACTACTCTTGAGAAAATTTTTGGTGCATTCTTCAATCCAAAAGGTAGTATTGTGTATTTTGATTTAGTGGTAGCCTGAGAATCCATCTGTGAATGAATATGCCTCTTGATCTCCCACATTCTCTAGGACTTCATCAATAAAAGGGGTAAGAAAAGGGTCATCTCGAAAAGCATCATTCATATTCCTCGGGTCTACACATATCCTTATGCCTTCTTGATTCTTCTCCTGAACTACCATAGGGCTTATCCATTATGATTCTTCTACTAGTTCTATGATTCCAACTTCTGACATTCTGTCAATTTGTTCTTTCACTTTCTTCTTATATATTGGATTCAGTCTATACGATCTCTATCTGATAGATATAGCCTCAAGTTTGAGAGGTATCTTCATATCTCCTAGCTATCCTTCTATGCCTTTCATCTCTTTAAACATGGTAGGGAATAGGTCATTGTACTCATACAATAACTATGTATCCTCTCCACTGTTTTTTCATCCCATTAGTCTCCAATGTTGGCCATTTTAGGATTATCAGTTGTCCCAATGTTTACTTTCTTCACCCTGATTGGCGCATCAAAAACTGTTGATTCCAGAGAATGACCTTCCACTTCTCTTTCACATTCAACTTATGCAATATGGATGTTGCATAATTCATCTTCATCTAGTGCTTCTTCTTCCACATGATAGCATGACAATAGTTCATTAACTGTATGTTTGTGATACTATTGATACTATGTTATAAGATCAACCAATGCTTAATCAAAAAATGTCGCTCCTCTTATATGTTTGATTACTAAATCCATGTTGGAGTTCTCATGTTCAGATGAGAAAGTGACTATAAAATTTCATTGTAATGTTTTCCATTATGCAGTGTCTCTGTGTAGTTCCTAGTCTACATACCAGTTTGTTGGAATTCCTTCCAATGTGTGGATGAAGTGTTGAGGCCATTTCTTTGGTGGTGTCTTCCTCCATAGTGTTCTACATTTCTTCAAGTTTTATTGTAGTTTCCCCTATCCATCATATCTTTGCATCTCACTTCTTGTCGGCTCTGGGTCAAATCTAATGCATAGTAATCTCTTGCATTGGTATCGGTCCTTAACTATTTATTTCTGCGCACCCCACCATATTGTAGGTGTATACTTAAGTCTAATATCTAGGTCTAAGAGCATTTGATTATTCTATACTTCCTCCTCATATTTCATCAAGAACTCCTTTAAGTCGTTTATTCCATGAAAATTGGGAGCTTCTCTGATCTCTGTACCCACCCATCTTACTGCGCGGTCTATTCTTGCACACCTTCTTATAGATACCTCATGTAGGAGTTGTTTCCAATTCTCCAGTCCTGTATCTGAATCAAAAGCACATGAGGTGATACTTATCCACCTAAGTACCCCATCTACATTTGGATTAATGTAAGTTTTTGTTCGCGTGGTGGTTCTGTACAACTAGTTGATTTCTTCTAAATCTAGACAGTTCAGTTCCACAAATATTTTAGCTTCGGATGGGTCCAAGGGTGTAATGACCTGGTATTCCCATGACCCAAATGTCATCTTCCTTGTCTTCAAGTTGATTATGGCTTGGTTATTGTCAAGTAAAATATATGCTATCTATTTTGACATTAAATTGTCAACCGAGGGATCGTAAGCTTTGAGGTGCTAACACTGTATATGTACGTCTAGAGCTCTAATCTAGCCTAGCATATTCTAATATAATCTAGTTCCAATAAACGCAAACAATGAAGAGATTTACTTTAAATTTACAAAGTAATCTACAACTATGAATGATAAATTCATTATTTTATGTTAATAAATAAAAACAACCTATGTTCATGGGCAGTGAACTCAGAAAGAAAATTATCGTTAGAAAGCAATTCTTTATAGTGAAATCTATTCCTAAAGCAAAAATCACTATGAAAATATTCAATATCAATCATTCATTCTATCACATAACTGCTGGAAAGTACATTATTTAAAGAACTAACTCAAGCAAAGCCATAAACTCATAAAATCATAATTTAACAGTTAATTAAAAATCTTAATTCAAATTCATACTTACTATAAAAATAAAAACACTCTGTCCAAACCTACAACTCAAATTTATAGCTGAGACTTCACTAAAATTCATAATCTAAAATGAACTAAACTATCATTAAGAGTGATATCCAAAATCAACTAAAATGCTATTAAAGATCACAAATCAATGTCTACTTCTACAATATCATGTTGAAGCTAAGTTAATAAATGGAAGGGACCTATAGAGAGCATTTCCAATTACAAGCCTATCTAAATTAATAATCTGTCGAAACTAAAAGTAAAGCACTGAATCTATCAAAACTACACGTAAATCTATTTAAATTAGTACCATGTCAAACTATCAAAACTAAAGCAATTAATCTACAAATAAACATATCTAGATTAGTACTCTGTAGAGTAACTTATAGCTAAGAAGAAAAATACACAACACTATAATTAAACAGCTCTACAAATTGCAACAAAATATAATCATTAACACACATCCATGGAAATCTTTCTATGATATACACAAATAAAAAATCCATCTTCAATGTAGAGGAAGATGTATTAGAAAAGAAATCTATAATTAAAACATACACACAACAAGCAATTGCAAGTGAGAAATTCATACAGTAAAAAGACAATTTTGAAATCTAAGGCAATTAGATAACTATAAATATGTATTGATGGAAATAATCACCTAGACTGTTGGTGGCCTCCCAGAAGGTCGTGGCTATCTTCAACAGGAAATTAGAATAAAAAAGCTAACACATCACTGTCTTTAATTAAAAAAATAGAGTATGATAAAAATTTGTGACAATGTCTGTATCGAATAAAAAAAAATTCCTTCTTGTTTGATGCCATGGCTAGTAGTATTTATAGATAATTATATCTTGAGAGGTTGACCACTAAAAGGGTTGACCTCCTCTAAAAATGGCAAATTCATTAAATGAGCTATTAACATCTTTAGTTTCTAGAAAATTAGTGTTCCACTCAACGATCAACATAAATTCCCAATCTGAGGTGTAAGGAGCTCTATAGCTAGAGTCCATGAGGGGGCACAAAACCTAGGTCATCGATTCATCTACCACAAACCACCAATGGACCAATCACCAACTCCTCTACGCTCTGAGTGATGGATCACAGGCCGGATGGTGTGTCAGATCATGTACAATATGGAGTGTTGAATGGAGTATTGGAGTATTGGAGGGATGGATCGAGGACCACAAACTGATCTCAATGTGTTTACATTTTTAGGAAATGGCTAGCGGAGGACCTAATTGTGCATATTGATCACAAAACCCATGTGCCATATTTTTATGATTCAACTTCCTCTTCCCATACATTAAGCTCTAAGTTCACTGTCTAGAATAGTCTTAGATGAAGGTCAGGTCACGACTTCACCCTGTTACATACAGATCATGCATTAAATCCTTATAAATATCAAATTAAAATGAATTTATCTCAAAATCACTATAAAACATCAATTACACATACCTGATATAGATTCATGATGAATCAATATAAAATCCTTTGAAAACTCCTTCAAAATAGTCAATAACATATATAATATCGAAGCAAAAAGGCTTGAACCATCACAATAAAATAGTCAAAATAAGAACCCAACATTACCCCCATGCCTAAGGATTTCCATGTCCCACTGTAAACAAAACTAAATCACCCAACATGATTGTACTTGCTAAGGAGGGGGTGGATTAGCTTTAGAAGTTTCTCCCTTTTGTCCTGAAGACTTTTTCTTGTGCTTCTTATGATGTTTCAATTGTTCTTGGAGGCTACGATTATCATTGGTCATTTGATCAACCAATCATTGGAGAGAATTCACTTTTTTCTTGTAATACCACATTGTCATGGTGGAGATGCCTATCCATAGTCTTTCTCTCTTCCAACTATTGAAGAAACTGAACATTTTCTTGTTGTAATTTTTCAATAACTGAAGTATGATCAGATGTCTTAGAGGAGGGTTTGGATCCCTTGATGGGTGTAGAGGTTCTATCAGCTTTGGAAGCTGATGTAGGCATCTATGAGGTAGGAGTAACAATGTGCTTGTGAGAGGGAATAGGTTCAGATTTTACTTCTTTATCAGGCTCCAACTCTTCTTCAAAAAATTCCCTAAGTCGTTTATGGGGGATTTCATGATCATAAGACACTTGGATGGGATATGAAGTGCTTCGGGGTTTTATATTAGGATTTCCACTTGCACTTCGGGTACTTCTTCAAAACTATTCCCCTTTGAACTAAATGGATCCTCTTCTATTTGTAGGGACTAAAGGAAAATCTTATTGAAATGCATCTTGTAACTTCTTAGGTTGAAGATTAATAGGTCTTGAAGGCAATGGAGAATTATCAGAAGGATTTTTGTTTTACTGGCCCAATGAGGCTGTAGGGGAATCAACAATTTTATTGGCCTTTTGATCTAATAGAGAGATAGTTTGAGTTGGAGGGTTTGGAGTCTATTAGAGTCTAGTAGTAGCTAGTGATCAAATGTAATATTTCAAGGTTATTGTTGGGGTCCTATTTCAATTTTTATATTTTCAAATAAATTTTGGCATGCCTTTCTATTGTCAAATAAGTCTTGAGCCATCTCCTCCACTATGTCAACAAGACATTGAAGGCACCATTGCACCAAAATTTGAAAAGGATAGAGAGTATTGTCTTGGTAGAGTCAATGAACACTTGGAGATGCTCCTGAAAAAGGACAAAAGGGACATCAAGCTTCAGGGACACATGTCCAAGAACTACTACATCATAAAATGTATCAGTAAAAGTCACTCAAAAGTGTTCTACAAGACCATGCTACACTTTTGACTCTATTTTTGGTCATCATTTTAAAAAGAGTTGTTTGACCAAATAAAGATGAATTTTGGAAAACCAAAGGTGGTTGCTTCTAAGGACATACCAAATCATAATAAAATCCTTAAATTTTTACATAGGTATCATATAGTGGGAAATATTCAACTTTCTTGGATGCCTATTTCAGAAAATCAAATTCTCCAATTTAATTGCCTATTTTTGGTCATAATTTTCGAAAGAGGGTTTTGACCAAATAAAGATGAAGTTTGGAAACCCAAAGGAGTTTTTTTATAAGGAAATACAAAAGAATAATAACCTACTTCATTGTTTACAAAGATATCATATAGTGGGAGATATTCAACTTTCTTGGAGGCCTATTTTAGACAATCAAATTCTCCAATTTAATTGTCTGTTTTTGGTCATCAATTTCGAAAGAGTTTTTTGACCAAATAAAGGTGAATTTTGGAAAAACAAAGGAGTTTTTTTATAAGTACATACCAAATCATAATAAAATCCTTCCTATTTTACAAAAATATCATATAGTGGGAGATATTCAACTTTCTTGGAGGCCTATTTCAGACAATCAAATTCTCCAATTTAATTGCCCGTTTTTTGTCATCATTATCAAAAGAGGTTTTTGACCAAATAAAGATGAATTTTGGGAAAAAAAGGAGTTTGTTTCTAAGGACATACCAAATAATAATAAACTCCATCCTCTTTTACATAGGTATCATATATTGGGAGATATTCAATTTTCTTGGAGGACTATTTCAAAAAATCAAATTCTCTAATTTAATTTTTTATTTTAGTCATTCTTTTGTGGAATATATTCCAAGAACATGGGAATGAATTTCACAAAATGGAGAGAGGTTTGTATTAAATTTTTTTTTATATAAAACAACCTCTCCCTATTTTGTAAAATATGTTATGGTTAAAAAGTGATAGCTCCATATTTGAACCCTATTGTTTCGTTGTGCTTCTCTCATAGTTTTTGCACTTTTGGACAATTTGTTTTAGAATAAATTTTGAAGGGGTTAGATGTATCTTTTTTATTGGATTAGTGAATCCATGGTGTAGAGGACATATTCATATTTCCATTGATAATGTTTTTATTAAAAAAAATCATCTAGGAAGTCCTGCAAATCATCCTCCAATGTTGTTGCTCTTCTGCTACAATTTGATGCCATTTCCATGCTTTCCTATGATTGTTTCATAAGATTATAAGAAGAATTCAAATTTATTTTCTTTGTTTTGGATGAAACTGTCATGTTATGTTACACCTTCTTCTGATGAATGGATTCATGATATCATGCCCATTTTTAAACTCACCTCATCTACCCTATACACATTGACAAATCCTAAATTCTATTGATTATACCTACCTTGCCCCATTCTATATTTGCAACTGATCTTTTGGAAACCCTAGCCTAGCTCCCTAGACCTAGACTCTCATATATCAAACTCCAAATCAAAACCACACTGGGCTAAATACCTAGCCTAATATATTTTTCCTTCTCCATTGACCTTATTGAATGTGATCATAGATAGATCCCTCTCTGACTTGGTAGGGCTAGCTACCAGATCAATGTATTGGCTTGTGGTTACCTTTGTCGATAGGCGTGTAACAAAAATATGTAGTGAATATTGTAACAATTTGTAATTGACACAAAGAACCAGTTAAGCAGTCTTTCAAGGAAATGTACAGCAAGATTATAACACACAGTGATGTCAGTGGTATATAATTTATCATTTCAATAAAAATAACTATTGATATAATAGCCCATATCATGAAAACAATATACAAAATTTTTACAAATATTCTACTTCTTATTCTCATGGATTATATATAGGAATTTTTTGTCATTTGTCAGCTCATGAAATGCCTCCCCCACTTCTAAGAATTCTGACACCTCACAATAAAAAATATAGGGAACCAATCAATTCTCCCAATAGCCTAAGATTTATAGTTTGTTAAGTGTAGAGATAAATTTCACATATTAGTCTGACGAGACAGTTAGAATATGGTCCCACCTCTAGGATAGAATTTCCTACATATAGTTAAGAAGATGTAGACGAGAGAGTCTTAAGATAGACTTAAAGTTAGTTCCCAATAGAATATTTATGGATTTCATTAACCTTAGCTTAACCATACATACTTCTTGTCATCTTTGTCTACAAGTAATGTCGTACATCAGGACAAGTTTAATATTTAGGAATTTTATTTATTACTTTTTGTCAAATTATCATCCTTGGTAGGTAGAATGCCTTGATGCCAGCAAGCATGTTCAAAACTACGATGGGTTTACCTAGTCATACCATAGGCCAATAGACCTGTTAAGTATCCTGACGGGTTAGCCTCTTACACCCTGAAAGACTGGTCCACCATATTTTAAGATTTTAATATAAATATTTGTTTTTTGCAAGAAGATGGGGACACAACTCTGAAAAACTTTTATCTTTCTTTTTTAGATTGGGATGGTATTTATGTTAGAGGATGACTCTCCTTTATGTATTCCTTTAGAGATTTTCCTGATGTAAGGGTAACTTAAGTGAACGTAGCCTATCTAAAGATATGGTATAATCAAGAATTTTTAGTGTATAGTGGATGGTACCAATGGGAATGAACAGAAAGGTATCTTTAGGCTGAACTCACTTTATTTTTTTTTAAGTTATTGTGATGTTTCCATGGATAACCGCTAATCAGACCTCCTTGTTACTTTTTTAATAAAGATACTTTACTCACTAACTTAGGGTTCTTGGGAAAATTGTACGAGTAACCTCTAAGTTTAATAGTCAGGGTATCACTTCCTTATATCCTCTAGTGGTGGAGGTTTAAGAGAAACTACCATTAAAGATGCCTTGAGAAAAAGATGAAAATATTTGGAAAAATGTGGCTAATTACCGCAAGTCAATATTCAATTAATGCTTAGAAGACAACAAGGTTCAAATATAGCAATATTTTTGAAGGAACATACTTCCCTTTTTGTCTCCTTGAAATTGTCTACTCTTGGTGAAATAAATACCTACAGAAATCTCTAAAATTGTTTGTAAAACACCACACTCTAAAATATCAAAAAATTATGAGATCAATGAGATCAAGTCATGAGAACATGTATCTAATAGTTCTTTTATTAAAAAGAAAATGTAAAATGAGGTTGCATTAGACTTTAATATAAACTAAAAACACGCAGTAAGATAAACAAAAACCCTACCTACCTAAAGAGAAACAAAAACCCTAATTCAAGTTTAAGAGATTTTCCAATGTAACCATGTGCTAAGTAAGATAAGAAACATACCCATATACGCATATGAAAAAGTTACTGCAATGATTACCTGGATATGAAGAACCAACCAACCTACTTGTTTTGGCATCAAAGGGTGTTGAAGAAGATAATAGTGTTGTGCCTTGATGACCTCTTGAAACCAAATTTCAATGTAATCTTGATGCTCATCAACAATAATTTCTATGCTCTCCTTCATCATGCTATGCAGATCCTCTTCTTCTAGATGATTGATTTTTGAATTACATAAAGGATCTGCTGAGATGGATATTGAGAAATCCTCAATCTCAGGTCTTAGTGATTTCTCTCCACCATATGTAGTCCATAATTTTTCAACTTCCTTTGCAGTTTGGCAAGGAAAATCATTTTGTAGCTCATAGGACCTTGATTCTTCTAATATATCTGTAGAGGTAGACAATTTCTTAATTATTGTGAAGATGTGTTCTTCCTGAAAATAAGATATCCCAACTTCTTCTAGGATTTGAGAGAATTCTCCCAAACTAATGGTCAACTTCGAATAAATTCTGTTGGTTGATGGGTCCTATGTAACATCTCGCTCTGACGCACTGAGAACACCTATTATTTGAGGACACTTGCTCGCAAGTGATCTGGACCTTTTTGATGTTAGACCTTTTATATTTGATTATGATGTGATTGATAGATGACATGATGTGTTACTATTTGATGTAGACGGGTGCAGGGTTTTTGACCTTGAGGATGCAGAGGCATCGGTAGAACCCCCTTGGACTCCGGACTGAGTCAGGGAGTGTGCTTTTGGGTTGATATGTTTACTATGATGTTTCATTTGATTTGATGATTTGATGTTGACATTTCTGACATGATTGTTGGTGATGCAGGATGACGATAGCTTGCCGACCAGACTCACATATGGAGTAAAGGGGCCACACACGATTTTCAGAGAGGTTGAGGGAGAGGGGTGGACAACAGCCCTGCCACCGCCTGCTA
>SNQJ01S0019262.1:82370-106685 GCA_010110895.2 Picea sitchensis | reverse complement strand
GGAGATGGGGAAAGGGAGGGACCTTTTTTTGGAGCTATTGGTATTGTTATGCTGCCAGACTAGAGACGGGACTGATTTCTTGTAGGAGTTGGGGATTCTCAGCTGACTTGAGTGGTAGCTTAGCCTTGGAGGCGAGCTGGGAAGCTAGGCTATCGTATGGGTTGTGTGTGGCCCCTTTGCGTCTCGGGGGGCTGAGGGGGAAGAATATTACCCCTAGCGTTTGGCTGGGAGGTACCGGTGAGTTCTTTGCGATCGACAAGCAGGAGCAGGAGCGATAGGAGCACATGAATCGTTGCGGCAAGCAAATAAGGCAAAGGTATGCTCCTGAACTGAGTAGAGTAGAATGCATAGTGATTTACTGCTGCGATTATGGTTGTATTGTTGTGGAATGTTGTTTCCAGTCCTTCATACTCTGTAAGAAAAAAAAGGGGGGGTATTTCAGAAGATCTTCATTTTTAAACAGTGTAGTTGAGGGTTCAGGTAAATTTGTTGGGGTTTATGTTATTTCGTTTATACCTTTCCATAGGAGGCATCCCTGTAGAACAGGGAGTGATTTTTACAGTGGGGTTCATTTTTTTTTTCTCTACAGTGGGCGTTTTTTTTTTTTTCCTTCAGTGGGTTTTCAATTGTACATGCTGGGCATCTGCATATTTGGTGGCAATCTTTTGCTGTGGATTTCTCCTTTCAGATGATGGGTGTTTTTATATATATTTAGGCCTTTTTTTGGTGGGTTTCTCTTTTCATGTGGTGGGCGTTCTGGTTGTGGACACACCTAAAATCATATGCGTGGGTTTTAATTTCGTTGGGAGTTTCCCTCAGTCGTTCTTGTGGGCACTCATTTTACAAGCCTCTGTCATTGTGTTTCATGCCTTGGCCGTTGGTGCATTTTTTTTTATTTAGTGAGAGATGTATTCCAGAAGGGGCCGTCCATGTTTCCGTGGGCGTTTTTATTCTCAGTGTGCGTTGTTGTTTTCAATCTCAGGGTGCGTTTGCTCTGTGTGTTCATTCTTTGAATTAAATGCATTCGGGTTTGGATCCAAGTATTATGCGATGTCTTTTTTGTGCATTGGGTCTGTCGACACTTTTATTTAATCGACCCAATCGTCTTTCATTCTCCGACGTAATGCCTAGGTGACTTATCCATAGTCTGCAACTGCATACGCTGAGGCTTGTTGGTGGGAGGTTCCATTCCCCGCCTACGTGACTCCAACAGCGTCTCCCCGTGGTAGCTGCCTAGCTGCGCTCACGATTCCATACCTGGACTCAACATGTGCATGGATTCGTTGACTCCTGTTCGTATCCGTGACTGAGCCTTTGTTTATTCTTAATTCATCTCCATTTTTGGACTGAACCTGGTGTTATTTAATTTATTTCTGAACTTTACTTTAGGTTCAATTTATTTCTGCATGGGTCTGTTCCTGCATTATATTTTATTTTAATTCCGATTGGGTCTCTCCAATCGATCCAGTTATTAATTCAGCCATCGAAATTTGTGCTCTGTCATTGGGCCTTTTCAAATTGCTTAAAGATGATGCCGAGTAAACCTATGGCATGCAGCCAGGTAACCATTTGGACGTGGAGTATGAGCTTCTTCCAGTTTTGAAATTCTTGCATTCATGACAGTCAGAGCATAAACCCTAGCTCCCTGTAGAACCACCTCAGTTCGCGATTCCTTCCTATTGAACAACTCCGTCGTATAACCGGGCCTCGAACCAAGTTGTTTTGGGCAGTGCTTAATTTATAATTCTTCTGGTTTTAACTAATTTAGGGACAGCGGCAATACTGGAATGGTTTTTACACTAAGACAATTGTTCGGTTTGGAGTATCGTTCTAATATGGGCAGATAATCGTTTTCAAGCAAACTAGTGTTAGTTAAAGCAATAATGTTAATACCCTACAGTTAAAATGTCGACGTGATGGTCGAAAACTGCCAAATGAAGGTTAGGGTTTCTCATGGTAATATTACGGCAATAGTAAATGATATGCTTGTATGAATAATGATCCATCTGTTGGCAACCCTAACCTGCAATATGACATGACCTATCAGTTTGTCGTGTTAGTATGGTTTAGGGATAGCTTGGTAGCAAGGTGGCATGTTTTTATTTTGTACTGGCAATTATAAATTGCAAACTTAAACGCTATGGAAAGTACAACATTAAATTGCTTAGGGAAAATTGGGCGGTCATGCGGCCTGTTCTTATTATTATTGGCTTTTAAAAACGTTGTCAGGTTTATATATTAGCTTTTAATTTTTTTATTTATACATACGCGCCTTTCAAACTTGGGTCATTTAAAACACTGTCATAATAATTAGCGTGTTGATTCAATAGGACCTTTTAAACTGTGATGTTTATGGTTGCGTTTAATTAGGATATTATACATCCTAATTATAGTGTTATGATTTCATTAGATCCTTTTTAAAACAGTGGTGTTTATTGTTGTGCTTAAATAAGGATATTAATTAAAATATGCTGTTAATTGATATAGCCCCTTAAAATGTTTTCATTTTTAGATAATTAGCATTTTTAGGTTTACATATATGTGCCTTTAAAAACATTGGTATTTAAAACAGTGTAACATTAAATAGTGTTATTGTTATGGTCTTTTTTAACTATAAGGAATGTTGTTATGGTTAATATGATGTCGAATCGAATATTTAATATTTGTAAAATTTGCAAGGATTATATGCGTTAATGGCAATATTAATATCGTTTACATTAAAATGCTAATGATGAAGCTTAACTGCAATATTAATATTTGCTTAATTACAATGGTAATTCTTGTTTAAATTGCAATAATAATGTTTGTCATTAAGTTGCAATGTTGATGATAATGGTTGAATTGCAATGTTATTATTTGTTTAATTGAATATTAGGACGATGTTTGAATTGCAAAGTTATTATTCGTTTAAAGTGAAGTGTTAATGATAAGGTCTAACTGCAATGCAAATAATTGATAGGTTATTCCAATGTATGGTAATAATTTAGAAGGAAAGGCAAGATAATAAGGAGATTGTAATGTTCGAGGGTTTACCGTATGGTAATGATATCGTTGCCCAATCATGGCGATTAGCAAAAATGCAATGCATGTCTGATTATTGCTTGTCCCTGAACTAGCGCAAAATGACCTTATAACTAAACAATGGGGGTTGAGATTATTGGCTTTTACCTTATGATAAAGTCTTCGTCGGTTAATGATAATTAATGGAGCAATTGGTCTTGATTGTTGTCTTCGGGTCTCAATAATGGTTGGTCGATTTTTGAGTCCTCCTGACTTGCGTCTCCCGTAGAGGTCATGATTGTCCCTGATTTTATAGTACTTGGTGGTATTTCATTGCATGGTCTACTTGTGTCAGGAGGAAGTAGACACCATTAGTAGCCTTAGTATTTATGTCTGTGTGTTTCCCTGCGTCAAGAATCCAGTGCCGTATCAAGAGTCTCAGGCCCTTTCAAGGCAGGGTTTCCACTCTTGTGACACACCTGAGGGGCTTACTAGTTTCTGCCTGAGCAGTTGGCTAGGAGCCTGTCTAATCTTCTTTCGAGAAGACATAAGACTAAACACCCTCCTTTCCTGTGCAGAAACAGTAACTCTCACACCATGGATTCTTCCCTCTGTGTTCTGACTGTGCAACCCCAGTATGTCTTAATGTTGTGTTGTGCACCTCATGCCTATGGTCGTATCTTGTTGTAGTTACTCCTTGTGATCCTTCAGTCTTCTTGTGTTGAACATCATGGTTGCATCTTGTTAGTTGTCGAGTGGTGACGTGGAGTCCAATGTGTTTGTTTCCCCTCCTACCCGCACACACACACGGTTAAAACAAANAAAAAAAAAAATTGCACCTGTTGTCAGAGTAGTTGTCCTTAACTAGGAGGGTTATTATATCCTACCTCACACGTGGATTATTGTTTAGGGTCTAAAACATCCAAAATCTTTTTATCATTATAGATATTTTAATTTTTTAATCACAACTACGAAAATGATGAAAGACATATTTAAAGAAAATTTCTGCAAACCAAACACACCACACTTGAATAAAATAAATCCCACTTACATGAAAGAAATCAAAGCATAAAATAAAATACGATTGCAAGAATGAAATCAAACTCACACATGTATGAAAGTAAACACTCTGGAAGGAAAAATAAACATTTTGCGAAAGGGAAGCACACTTGCATGAATGAAATAAAACTTGCATAAAATAAATAAAAGAAATCACTCTTGTAGTAAAATAAGCACGCTGGTAGGAAAACTAAATTACGGGAAAGTAAACACACTGTGCAGAAAAAAAAACACACTTACGGGAAAGTAAATTGTGGAAAAGTAATAACACTATGCAGTAAAGAAAGAGCGTTTGAGGGAATGTAAATTACAGGAAAGTAGACAAATTGAGCTTTAAGTAAACAAACTAAGAAAAGTAAGCAAACTTGTAGAAAAAGTAAACACTCTTGAGGAAAGGGAACAACAAGGTTTTGGACTGACCCATTAAAATGGATGCGTAGGTTCTTACCTCTCGTCTTCAAGTTTATCCTAACCCTTGTTGTGTAATTAACAGAAACCTACCTACCTAATCTCTAATCGCTTTAGCACCTCCCCGACAACAGCACCAAAAATGTTGATTAAAATATATGTTATCTATTTCGACATTAAATTGTCAACCCGGGGCTCATAAGATTCGAGGTGCTAACACTGTATATGTAGGTATAGATCTTTAATCTAGACTAGCCTCGCCTAATCTAATCTAATGCCAATAAAATCAAAGAATGAAGACCTTTACTTTAAATTTACAAAGTAATCTACAACTAGGAATGATAACTTCATTATTTTATGTTAATAAATAAATTTAACCTATGTTCATGGGCAGTGAATTCATAAAGAAAACTATCGTTAAAAAAAAATTCTTTATAGTGAACTCTATTCTTAAATCAAAACTCACTATGAAAATATTCAACATCGATCATTCACTCTATCACATAATTGGTGCAAAGTACTCTATTAAAAGAACTAACTCAAGCAAAGCCATAAACTCATAAACTCATAATTTAACACTTAATTAAAAATATTAATTCAAATTCATACTTAAAATGACAATAAATACACTTTGTGGAAACCTACAACTCAAATTTATAACCGAGACTTAATTAAAATTCATAATCTAAAATGAAGTAAGCTTTGATTAAGAATCATATCCAAAATCAACTAAAATGCTATTAAAGATCATAACTCAAAGTATATTTCTACAATATCATGTTGAAGCTAAATTAATAAATGGAACAAACCTACAGAGAGAATTTGCAATTACAAGTAAGCCTATCTAAATTAATACTCTGTCGAAACTAAAACTAAAGCAGTGAATCTATCAAAACTACAAGTAATAACCATGTCAAACTATCAAAACTGAAGCAATTAATCTACAAATTAATCTAAGTAAGGCAAATAGATAACTGTAAATATGTACTAATGGAAATAATCACCCAAACTTTTGGTGGCCCCCCCAGCAAGTTGTGGCTATCTTCACCAGCAAATCAGAATCAGAAATCTAACACATGACTGTCATTAATTAAAAAAACATAGTATGATAAAAAATTGGTGATAATGTTTGTATCAAATAACAAAATTCTCCTCCTTGGTTCATGACACAAGAATTAGTATTTATAGATAATTACATCTTGAGAGGTCGACCACTAGAAGGGTTAACCTCATCTAAAAATGGAAAATTCATTAAATGAGTTGCTAACAACTTTAGCTTTTAGAAAATCTGTGAGCCACTTAGCGATAAGCATAACTGCCCATTCTGAGGTGTAAGGAACTCTGTAGGCGAAGGCCATGAGGGGGCACAAAAAAAAGGTCATTGATTCATCCACCATAGGCTGCTAATGCACCAACCACCATCTCCTCTACGCTCTGATTGTTGTATCATGTGTCAGATCGTGTATGCGATGCAGTATTGGAGTATTGGAGGGCGAGATCGAGGACCAATAACTCCTCTCAATATGTTTACAATTTTAGGAAATGGCCAACATGGGACCTAATTGGGCATATTGGGCACAAAACCCATGTGCCTGATTTTTATGATTGAACTTCCTCTTCCTATAAATTAATCTCTAAGTTTTCTTCCTAGAACAATGTCAGATGAAGGTCTAGATGAAGGTCTCGATGGAAGCTCAGACTACGAATTCACCTAGTTACAAACAAATCATGCATTAAATCTTTATAAATATCAGACTAAACTGAATTTAGCTCAAAATCATTATAAAACATCGATTATACATACCTGAGTAAAATCCATGATGAATCGATATAAAATACTTTGAAAACTCCTTCAAAATGGTCAATAACATATATAATATTGGTGCAAAAAGGATTCAACCATCACAATTAAACAGTCAAAATATGAACCCAACATTTATCAAATTCCCAATCCAACCCAAGAGATGTTGGATATGGTGTTGTGCCATCTACTATTTCTACCACTTCAAAGTTTGCCTTAGTGCGCACTCCATCTAGATCTATTGTGACACCCTTAAGCCTTCCAATTGGTAGAACTATGTGTTGGTTTGCTAGCTTCAATTGGACAGGTGAATAGCCTAGTGTGGGATCTCCCATACACTTCTAGGTCTTCTTTGGTAAGACATTTACTTCAGATCCTAGGTCCAATATAACATCTCCCATGTTTAAATCTTTGATATCGGCATTCAATCTAAATTATCTACTTGTCCTCTTTATGGCATGGAGGTGATTGACTATTCTCTGTTCTAATTTCCCCTCAGTTTTTGTGTTACATCTATGTAGTAGATTTTGTAATATTTTAATATATGATGGATCTTTGAATAACTAAACACAGGTTTGGAGAAAGGTTTGGATATTACTTACTTGGTCTCCAGGGTGTACTTCACTGGTGTGGTCCTTTTCTTATGACATTTCATATGTGGGGACGTCTTGAGTATGTTGCATGGAATATGTAGATGCAACATTCTACTGGATAAACTCTTGTCTTTCCTCCTTGAAGGTTTCCTTCTCTTTTCTCACATCAAACTTCTTTGGTGGCTCGGTATTCTTATTCACCCACTGGTGTTGTACTAACTCTTGTTTGACTATGTCATCTCCTATGTTAGCTCCTTCATGTGTCACTATGTTGATATTCATTCCATCCTCTATGGATTATGCATAGATCCATTATACGTTCTAATTGTTCTAATTTTGTTTTTCTTGAATCTTTCACAAAAATGTTGGGCATTCCTCTATATCATGGTCTATTGTGTGACAATACATGCATGTCGTGGGTGGAAGTGGAAATTACCTTGCACAATGCCCTGGATATTGGAGTTTATGGAACACTGATGGACCTCTTCCTTGTCCAAATCCTTCTCTTCCTTATCCTCAACCTCTGTATCCATTTAAATCTTCTTGTGGTGCATTTTATTGAGGCATCTGATTATAATGCGTGGGTTTATACTGTGGTTGTCCATTATGATACTGAGGTTGCACAATGTTATATTGATATTGTGTAGTGTTGTATGGACATGGTACTTGGTTGAACATAGGTGTATCTTATCCTGTCATCATTTTCACCTACACCCTATAGGTATATAGCATTCTCTCCCTCATCAGATCCATTGTTCTACAGTCTTTGTCATCATGACCCACTAACTTTCAAAAGTTGCAATATGAACTCTTGGGTACCGTCTAATACTTATACATCATTGAACAATGATATGGATAATTTCCATGTGTTTTACAGATCTCACACCATGGTCCTCTTGTTGGAAAAGGGTTTGGTAGCCCTATTTTCATGTACTGCAAGAATGTTGGGCACTCATTCTTGTCGTGTCCTTCTATCATGCATGAGGTACACCAAAAAAATGATCTTTTCTCTTTTCTCTTATTCTGGTTTAGTTTAAATGTGAGGTTCTTCAAATCCTCCTTCAACTTCTCTATTGTTGGATCTGTCTTCTAATACTGGTTCTCTTCCAGTTGTAGGGTTTCTTGTAGAGCCTCTCCCTAATTTTAAAATTTTTGTTGCTTGCAAGGGTGTTTCATATGTGGTAATAGTGAGTTCACAAAGAGATGTCGATGTTGCATGTCAGTCATGACATATTTCAATTTACCCTTCAATGGTTTGAACCTATGATTGATATTCCAAACAAACTCACCTGGGTTATGTATGATTTCAATCATCTCATTTATGCACTCATGCTCTGAGCTTGGTTTCTAAAGTTCATTTATCAGTAGCTTCTTGACATCTGCAATCATCCTTGTTGTTCTTGGTGGATTGTTTACAACTAAGCTCATGTACCAATCCAGTGCGTGGTCTCTTAGCATGATAGCTAACTACACATGTTTTCTATCCTCATTTGTAATATTCTTTGCTTCCCAAATCTTCTCAGAAATAAGCAACTTCTTTTCAGGATCCTCTGATTCCTCTCCCTTGAATTATGTTAACGTCATGGTGGGATCATGTCCTGCCATCTTGAGCGGTGATGAACTACAACCTCTGTGTGGTGTATATACTTGACTACTACTTATTGAAATGGCTCCTTCAATTGTTTCTCCATGTGTGTATGTACTTCCTGCTATGTTTCTTCCACTAAAGTTCAGTTTTATAAACAATGATGTTCTTTCTGGTGTATTGGTCGCACATGGGTTCATGGGTTACAAACTGACACTGACATGGATAGGTGTTATGCATTTTGTTCCTGCCCTTGGACCTCTTATCTTTATTTCATATGTTGCGTGCATAATTTCCTGAATCTGATCCATAGCTCAAAGATATTCTACCACCTCTTCATCACTTTCCAATCCCTCTCTCTCTGCTATCTCTCTCCTCTTATTGTTCATATTATATTGGTAGGGTACTCCACTGCGCATTTTTCCAACTGTTGCCATGATCTACTTGATCTGGTCTTTCTCCATCATGATTGGGTCCAAGGCCTCCTCCTTCTTTCATTTATCAATCTCTTCCTCCATTTCTCCATCTCTTGTCAATGCTTTCCCCCTTCCCCCATGCACACGGGGAATTTTTAGCTATCTGACTCCATAGTCATTACACCTTTTTTATATAATAGGATCTTTATGGAAGTATACAAATACCTAATATAAATTCCTTGCAGTCCTCTGAGGAAGTCTTTCTCTGCTACGTTGTGAGACTTCGTAGTGTCTGCTGCAAATTTTGTGATAAATCTCGCAACAATACCATCTAACCAAAAGTCTACTACACGTATGGATTTGTTATCAACTTGTTGTAACTGGTTGATCTCCAGAGGATTCCACTCTAGCTATCTAATCTGATTTGTCGCGTGGTTTTATTTCAACCTCAATATCCACTCCTGCAACACATGTGGGAATTCACAGAAAAATAGTCCATGCAAGTTGCTAAATACATACTTTTCCAGATATTTGTGTGTTGTTATTTTAGGGTTTTTGTTGTCTTTCTACAAAAAATATATCTCCTTTGTCTTCAACCAGCTTTCAATATCTTCCTTTGCTGGATTCCACGGCCTGAACATCCCCTTCTATATTTTCATTCTTTTAATTCTTCGTCAACAGATCTGACATTATTTTAACGACTCTTCCGAAGATTTCATTCACTCAATCCCATTCTATTCCAACTAGAAACAGAACCATTTGTTGGTTGATCTTATCCTCTTTCTACTTCTTAGGCTGAAGCAAGTTCATATCTAAACAATCTTCCAACAAATCCCTCTAAAACTATAGGCCCTCCTAGTAAACCAAAAGGCTACACATCACACAGAGTGTACTACGCAGTCTCACTCGAGATAGTTTTATGGATGACTGCAACACTCAATTGCTTGCAGTATGGGAATGATTGGGGATTTGGGATTATACTTTGTGATCTTCATTCATTTACTATCTCATACATATAGATTTAATATACTTTGATTCTTTATCCATGCATGTAAATCAACAGATCTAACTACTTCATCAAGACATTTATCTAAGATTTCACCATTGACAGAAAATAAATAAACAATAAACAATTCACATAACACATGATTTACTGTGTTTCACCACCTCCTGGGCTACTTCCACAAATACTTGACTCTCAAGCTCTTTTATTATGGTTTTTCAATATATCGTGCCACGCGCACTACAGTCTCTGATTTTACAATCTCAACATGATTCTCAATCCCTATGAGGATGACTAGATTGCACCAGGCTTCTCAACCTGCAATCTAACCCTCAGGACTGAGTTGCTTGACTCTCCTCTATCTCAATAGCTTACAAAAATTTATGGTTCTTATAATCTTTGGTTTAGCTATGCAAAAAAAATTCCTTTTCATGCTAGCCTCTGAACTCTCTACCTCGACGTCCTCGATACTTACTTATACATATTCTTGGCTTATCAGCCACTACAATATCTTAAAAAAACCCTAACCCTAATGTAGTTAGGTTTCCTTGAATGCGGACCTTTCATGCTTTCCTGGCATGTGATGCTTTTCCTTGTAGCTGTCTTTCTCCCACTTCGTTCTTTTCTCTCTAAAACTAGTCTTTTCCCCCAAAATGGTCCCGGGCCAAACATTGTGGTATATGGGTCTAAACTATTGTTACTACTCTCTACGAATTTGGAAGAATAGGCTTGATATATTATGATAACATTGAGAGTCAACTAGTTGATGCTACTAGAGAACATAAAGATAGTGAGAGGGCCATTACAAATAGCTAGAGATTGAACATGAAGGATGCATTGTAGGAGACAATTGATGTGTGGTATGTGAAAGATTTTTGAATATAAATATTCCTACCAATGGGTAATGTCACTTTATAAACAAACAACCAAAGTGTTCATGAGTTTAATAAATAGAAAACTATTTCAATGGGGAAGGTGTGCAATAAAACATTTATGGAGCCAACACAGAAAATTCCATGATATCATACTATGCCAAGTTGAATGGAAGTTACTATCTAAAATGTTTGTGAAACACATGTGTTGTGTGCTAGATCTATGGCGCTATTGTAGAATGAATGATGTCCATTTCCATGGAGAAATACTTCTACTTCAAGTGCAAAATGAAATAGGGATAAGTCATCTTCCCTTGGGAAACCACTCCTTGCATGCAACATATTTCTACTTCAAGTGCATAAATGAAGTAGGAATCGAATACCTGGAATTGGACAAGGATTCCTGCATAGAGAAGGGCTTCTACTTCAAGTGAGGAATTGAAGTAGGTAAAATTTATCTTTCACTATGCATGGATTTCTACATGAAGCAATGATTATGGTTCGTGTATGGAATTAAAGTAGGGAAAAACATCCTACATAGGGAACGACTTCTTGCAAGGAGTGGGGTTTCTACTTCAAGCATGGAAACAAATCAAGGAAAAATAATTGTAATCTAAATGTAGGAAGTAGTTGAGCACATCGAGAGAGAGTATACTACGGTTTTCAAAAATGGTAGTGTAACATTCTCATGTCCATTCATGAGAGGGACCTCACTATAGCAAGTGCTTGTAGGTATACTTTTTTTTTTGTTTTTGCATAGAATGATGGTAGGTGTAAATCCCCATATGATTGTTGGAGAATAATGGCTAAATTCCATAATTAGCATTTGGTTTGAGATTTGTTGGAGGTTGTTGAAATAATTTCTCAACCACCCTCTCCAAAATTAGAATAAGTTAGATCTCGGAACAATCATGTAAATGTATTTATATTGAGAAATACATAATAGAAAGTGTGTATAGTTTTAATTTTAATGGGCATCTCATTTTCTTATTTGGTATCAGAGCCTAAGTGCTATGGGTAACTCCCTCATGGGAGACCCAGGTATGCATGAGAGTGGATTGTTTACTCTTATTTCTATTTGTTGTTGATTGTGGAGTTGTTAGCTATTATAGTCATGCTAGTTATTATAGTCTTGGAGCCACACGATAGTATGAGGAGTTGCCGAACCACAATCAATATAGCCACAAAGACAAGGATGAAGAGTTAAAAATGAAATTTTATTTTAATAAGTGTTTTATTTTCTGTGTGAGGGTCCCGCGTGTGTTTGATTTGAGATTGTTTTGCATTAGAACCAAATATGATGGTGTGTTGAGCATTATCTTGTTTAGCTATGTATAACAGAGTTGTAAGAGTAGAAATTGATGAAGGCGAAAGGCCACGTTGGTCCGTAGGCCTTTTGAGAAATCAGAGATCATTGCTATCTTACCTGGTTACGAATCATTTTGTTGTGGTTGACAGACAGAGCCACCATTAGGCCTGATTCCATTGAGGGAGATACAATTATTTCAACAAATTTACTACCAGAGTTGTTGATGGACCAGTTGCTACCAGGTGTCGAGGGTTTCAATCTCTCAAATCACTGAAGGGATCTATATGATATGTTTGTTGTCTTGTGGAATTTTGTTAAATTTGTGTAAATTTCACATGATGAAGACAAATCATAGAACAACGTAACATAATTTAAATCAATGGTTCTCAGCGTTCCTCGGTGCCAAGGGAACACATCACAGATTTGAGTATGTCTACAAGTTTGGTAAATACTGAAAGGTTTTTTTGTACTTCGGTGCTTCAAGATCATTATTTACAGGTTATCTTGTGAGTTTGTGAGTGTATAAAAGGTCCATTGTATGATTGACTTCTGAAAATGACCAGTAATTGGATCATTCTCCTATATAACTGTTGAAATTTTCTCTTCGGGGGAACTCAATACATGGTAGTGTATCCATAGGATAATTTAGTATTGAGATTGTTCTTCAGGAGGTCAAGAAGCGTCAATCATGTGAATACGCCAATGATGGTCTGAAGCGATTATACTTTAAATGGATCAAGAGGTAGCTCAAAAGTGTGGAGAAGAAAAGAGTGAAACTGAGTGATTGCAGAGTGGGTAGAGTTGCTAATGAAGACGAGTNCATTTCTCCATTAAGGGGGAGTGTTGGAGAATAATGGCTAAATGCCATAATCAGTATTTGGTTTGAGATTTGTTGGAGGTTTTTGAGAGAATCTCTCAACCATCTTCTCCAAAATTAGAATAAGTTAGATCTGGGAACAATCATGTAAATGTATTTACATTGAGAAATATGTAATAGAAAGTGTATAGTTTTAATTTAAGTGTGCATCTAATTTTTTTATTATGATCCACTAGTGATGACATGTGGACCAAAAATGAAAGGTATTGCAGATGTGATAGATGATGTCATATCATAATGTGCAATAGGTGCATTGTCAAAGAGAAGAAGTACATTGTAAGAGGATCGACTCAACCACATGTTGGAAGCCATTTCACTTTTTTATCCTATCTCTATAAGCTGCCTACACAAGTGTTTTGGAACCCTTGATTCTCATTGCAAGTCTTTGAATAAAACAACATTGTCATTTTGCACATTTGTACACCTTCCTTTTCTTCACGGCTGCAAGCGTGAAAACTTTGATTTCGAAGTCACGTCAATGGCATTAAAATCGTCACTGTATTATTATGGTTACTCTTGTGTATGTGTTCATTGCATTTCCAATTCATTTATGTTCACACAGTTGACAAGACACCAAAACCTTTACCCATTTGGCATTTTTTGTTGTTAGTATGATTTCATTTTTATGAGACTGTGATGGTATTCTAATGATTATGATTGAGTCCTTCATTCAATGGTGGTTGGATGTTCTATTGATTTTGATCAAATTCATGGTCTCTCAACAACGTATTAACATGATGATTAGATCCTTAATTCAATAGTTTCATACAATGCATAAGTTTTATGGTCAAATCCTTATTCGAAATATTTTTTTGATTTTAAAACCATGCAAACACTATGCTTGTGAAAACACGCGGGTCAACTCATCATAGTTTTCAATGGTTGTTTTATTGGCATACACCAATATTGATTTGAATTACCATATGTGTCGTTGATTGTATAGTTGGATATGACTATTTTGCATGGGTTTATTTCATTCCACCACCCCCGCACACTTTGGCATTAATGCCTCCCTCCTATCCCGGGTTACCTCTGTTGGTTTCAAGGAAGTCTGTGAGGTATTCGATCCTGCGAATGCCCTGTCCAAACCCTTACCCATTTACTCTGCCCACTGTGTGCTATCCCCTATGGAACCTGTGGTGCACATAGAGCCTAATGGCAGCCAAACACTCCTGCTATTCGATAATGCTCGTGGAGATTTGGAAAATAGTGGTTGGTTGGTTTTTATCCAGAGATTTGAGGCTTTTAACATTTCGGTAGCCCAACAGTTCTCCCTCACCTTCGACGGCCACAGGGCTAAGGTTAGAGACATACAATTCGAGCTAAATGAGGAATTCCTAAGCTAAGCTACAGGACTACCAACAATAGGGCAAAGGTGGTTTAAAAATTCCAAAGTAGACGAGGTGTTGTGGCCACTCTTATTCACATCGAGGAAGATTGTTATCTGTGATAAAGGTATGCCTGTCATCGCCCTCAAGCCTAGATGGCATGATCTATTAGTAATTGTTAAGCAGTTTGTGACCTGCGAAGGTCGTTATGGTTTGGTATTTCTATCATCTTTGGTTATTGATGAATTTTATAGACTACCCTCTGAACATGCCACACTATCTGCTATGCAGTATTTTCAAAATGTCGAAAAGATTTAAGTGTGAGAAGGCTGATAGCATCCTTTTCCATCACTGCTTGATCAAACTCATCATCGTTCACCATTTGATCCTTAGCGGTGACTGTTAGCAAGACTTCCTATCTAGGAATGGCTTTGCCACCCCCGAATGTGTCCAAGAGGATAAGGTTGTGGTTAATGAAACTCTGGTTGGGCTAGCCATGCCACTTCCTACCCTTCTACCCCCTGTCAAACCCATGGATTTCCCCAACCTTGATTTACTCGATACCATGGCCGACCCGTGTGCTAAAAGCAATACTAAGACCATCGAGAGGCCTGTAAGGAAGAAAGAAAAAGGTGATAATAGTGTGAATAGTAAGGGAAATAAAAATGCAAGATGGATATCTAGATGTGCTAGGAACAAGCCTAAGCAAAACGTTAACCAAAATCCAATAGTGTTGAGCAAGGATTCAGACTCCGAGATTGAACATTTCCTAGGTGTGGAATACCCCTATTCTCATGGCCTATGCTCTATGGAACCCTATGACTATGTTTCCAACTTACCTCCATGCCTCAAGAACGATCCTAAATTCCCTGGAATTAATATCCATAGTGACACCCCTGGTAACTTGAAATAACCCTCACCTATGATGCCAAGGCTAAATCAGCGACATTGTACTCAATGTAATTCCTGGCTTGAACGTTATTACACCAATGTTCCCCTATTACAATCTAAGATTAAATCTTTGGAGGAATGTGTGATAGCATTGTCAAAAGAAAGAGACAGGTTACAAGCTAACTAGAAGAAGAAAAAGACCACCAGTTCAATTGTCTTCAGAAATGTGGAGGCATCAACGACCTTTGTCAATTCAAAGTTGTCCTGATCAAATCATTTTCCTACTTCCCAGGTATGTATTTCAACGTCGATTTTGTTTTATGATTTTGTTTTGAATTAGTGTGACTGATTATGTTTGGTTTTAATTAGTTATGTTCATTTTAATTAGATTCAAAACGATTATGTTACTTTCGAAATACCAAAAATGATTTCGTTATGAGTCATGTACAGAAGATTTGTTTTGCTAAAAATGAACACATCTATGTTTTGATTGATATGATTTTTTTGTTATTGGATTGTGTCGGTCCTGAGTTAGTTCAATTCATTCCTTTTGGTTTAATTCTGAAACGATACTGTATACCCTCAATTAGCATAAACCATTTGGATTGCATCGATTCGTTTCATAGCTATGATTTGGTTAATGTGATTTTTATTGGTCTCAGATTAGTATAAACGATTAAATTGTTTCCGAGTTAGTTTGATTCGATTATGTTTGGTTTGTTTTTGAAATGATTCTGTACGTTTGAATTAGCATAGCAGTTTATAGATGCATTGACATCAGAGATTGTTTTGACAAATAGAATGTAATCTATTGATTCGCAAAAACGACTCTGTTAGTTTTATTTTTAAAAAAAGAAAACGATTCTGTCAAGCTTTGGATTGACATATTATACCTATACTTGATTCATACCAAAGATTTGTTTGATATTCATTTTTGACTGAAATTGATTCAAAAATGATTTCGTCAGTTTTGAATTAACTAAATAATTCTGTCTGCTCCGAATTTTTAATAAAAAGTGTTTCGCATATATCCCTGTCACCGTTTGGTTAAGTGACCATGATTTCTTTTGTTTCAATTTGCATACAAATTTTGGTTTGTTGCGGCATGAATGATTCGCTTTGTTTGGAATTAGTAATTAAGGATTTGGTTTAATAGGTCGAATATATTTATGTTAGTTTTGGATTGATTAAAATGATTCTGTTTTCAAATTAGACCAGCTACAGAATCGCAAGATTCTGTAGCTAGTCTTAAGATTTTGATTTTTGTTAATTTTATAAATAAAACATTATCTAAGCTTGTGTATTCTTGGCTGCCCACAGGTACCTACAAATTTCATTGACAAATTGGACATACTGTGGCAGTTTAGATATAGTTTTGTTTTGAGTTGTTGGTCATAGGTAGAAATAGGGACTTGGGAGATTGTTCCTAGATTTTTTGTAAACTACTTTGATAATTCCCACAGGGATGTTTTACCCTGTTGTCTTTAAATACTTGTTATTTTTTGTAATGGACCCATCATCACGGTTGGGAGAAAAGACTATGGATTTATAATGATACAACCTTGAATGGAAGTGGATATTTTGTAACAACTTTAGCTTTCAATCTATCATACTTTCGTTCAAGTTTTATGCATTTTAATTTGTGATTAAGTCATTGACTACTTTAGATATCAATGCTTATTACAAGTTAATGCGTCATGATTTAAATTATGTCCATATATTATGTATCTCATTTATAGTACAACAATTTCTCTGTTTCAATTTAATGAATTAAAGGTTTATCTTCTTCGTTAAATGAATCATTTTGTACAAATCTTTGCATCCGAGTTTATCTAATTGTGATGGTTTGTAAATTATAAGATTGTTGTCATTTTTATGTCTTTTTTATTCTATCATCCGTATCCAAAGAGCATTGCTGCTTCTTGCTTACAAGAAGTTTGTGGAGAATCTGGTGTGGGTTTCCTCCCATCAAACAGTTGAATCAGATACTTTGCATGGGACAAACTGGAAAGCGTTATTATAGGTTATTTTATTAGTATTATTTAAGTAGTTTAGATAGATATATATAGTTCAAATTTATAATATAGATTATTATTTTAATTTCTCAGCTTAAGACAACTTTCTCATTTTGTTTCTTTCTCATAAAATTATAAAATTAAAAAATAATAGCTTTGTTGTCATAGGACAACTCCCAAATGGTTTTTTCAGGTTTTCGATTTAAAACCTGTAATCTGTAAATATTATACATTTGTAGTTGGGATCTAATTTTGTTGATAATTAATTTCATAGAATTATTGCTGTATAATATTAGACAATAGACTGTATATATTTATTTCAGATTTGTTTGTTAGTTTGCTTTAAGTGTTGTTTTCATTTAGATTAGTTCCTTTAGTTAGTTTTCTTTCATTTTCCTAGGACTTAGATCGGCCAATCGAGCCGCTAAACCCGTCGGGGTGGATCATCCCAAACGGCTTGGGTTATTTAGACAACCACGGACCGGATCCACTCCTCCAGTTGACGAGCGTTCAATTTTTCCCGTCAATAAATGGCGCTAGAAGGAGGGCCTGAAACTTATTAATGGAACGGGGTGGTCGTAAGACTCCTCCACCACCTAACCACTCACCTATAGTGACAAGAAGTCATTCAAATGAAAACATCATCCCTCAAACAACAACCACATCAAACGATGATCTACGGATCACAGTTGAACCAGTAACCCCAAATCCTACAGGTGGTGACATACAAGAGATTGTTCTCCAATATCTACTAAGAACGCATAGTGCCTTCACCTGTCTAAGACAACCAAATCGACCTTTGGACCAACCGTTAGATTTCTCTGATATTAGAGAACAACTTGGAGGCACTAACCTCACTTTAAACCCTACAGATCCAATCCTCACTCCTGCTACAGGAGGATCTGGAATACCACCCTCACCACCTCCATCATCTCCTTCTTCTTCTGGAGAAGACTCTTCTGACGAAGGTAGTTCCCCTTCTCAACCTTCCACACCGCCTACATCAATGGCCAATCAGAACAATCCTGCCAGACCATGGCTCGACCAGGATGCTATAGTCGTACCTGGGCCTCAACATCAGTTACCCAAGCATCCGAAGAAGTGGCTTCCCAAGTTTGATCCTGACTCTAAACAGATCGTCGAAGATCACATTAAAATTTTTATGTTAGCCATTAGACTCCGTAATGTTGAGCATGAAGATGTAGTCTGTAGGTTGTTCCCCTATACTTTCGAGGGAAATGCCTCTACCTGGTACTTTGCCCAACAACCCCATACCATTGTATCTTGGGAGAAGTTCGCATCCTATTTTCTGGAGAAATTCGGTGACGATAATTCCCCAGAAGTCTTAGTTATGGAGCTCTCGAGCTTAAGAATGAGCCCAAAAGAAAAAATTAAAGACTTTAATCAAAGATTATTAACACTTAAGAAATGAATCCCTACAGATTCCATGCCTTCCGAGAATCTTATCATAACATATTATACTAAAGTATTGCATCAAAGTATAGCCATTTGGGTAAAATGATCTAAGAAAGCCATGTTGTTAGAGGCCTTTGAAGAAGCCAGCCAGATTGAAAAAGACATCCTTAGTTTAAAGGACACTACTAGCAACGAAACAGAAAATAGTTCATCTTCCAAAAAGAAGATCGAGATCCTCCCTAGACCTTCTCAAAATAAAACACAACCTGAAAGCTCGGATTTAGAAAAATTAACTAAAGTCATTCAAAAACTGTCAAATCAAGTTATAGATTTGAAAATGACAGCCGAAGAATCTTCTTCGAGCAAAGGGCCTTACAAACCGTCATTTAGGAAGCCTTTTCCCACCAACCGACATAATCCAAATACCGAGGGCTTAGATCTAGAAAGCCTGCAATTCTCCCTTCAAACAATTCTAGAAGCACATGATAACTTGATGCCTCCTGAGGTTCCTGAGGAGGTTGTTGAACAAGAGATAGTTCAATAAGAAGAATCTTCTCCAAACATTTTTTGACACTTCTCAGATAACATTTTTCAAGCTAACTTCGAGATAGTACATCCCTACAATACTAGGAGTAAGACAATGAACAAACCTTCTTCCGAAAACACCATGACTTTTCCCCCAAAGCAATCTAAACTAGTTGAAACTAAATAGAGTCATGTAAACCCCAACTTAGATTATGATTTAGTTGAAGATCTAAAAAATTTAAGGGCTAACATTTTTGTGTATGAGTTATTAAAATTTCCATTTCTGCTACAAAAAATGTTACAGAACATCGCAGAGAATAGCAAAAATGGTAATTCAAGCAGTAACAAGGTTGTACATAACAAATTTCCTCAGAAGACTTCCACCAAGAATAATACTGATCCTCACGATAAAGGAAGCCTTCCTATAAATAATGAAACAAATTTAGATAAATTAGCTTTAGAAACAGCGAGTAAAAAGCCACAAGCTTCCACCCTTAGTACTTGCAAAAATGTACCTTCATTTTTGTTAACTTCGAAATCTTTAATAGAAATGTGCACAATTGTATGGTAGACTCAGGAGCATCATCCAATGTGATGCCATGGTCTGTATGTCATAATATTAATGCTGAGGTTGAACCATCGACTTTAAAAATCATACAACTTGATTGAACTGGTGTCAAATTCATAGGCGAATAAAGGAATGGGATTATAAGATTATTGTCTAACCCCAAAGTTCATCAAGTGATTGATATTATTGTTGTGGATATTCCAGAAGTGTATGGTCTATTTTTAAGCAGGGTCTGGTCGAAGAAACTACATGGCTATTTCAGGACAGATTAGTCTCACCTATGGCTGCCCGAGAATGGCAAGCCCAACAAGATCAAGGTAAATCATGAACGCTACCTTAAGTTCACGGTCACAGATTTGAATGATCCCAATGAACCATTTACACCTTCTGTTGATTCACCTGAAATACAAGGGATGAATACCTTTTTCAGCAATTTCATGGACGAGACTTCAGATATCACTAACCCTGAACAATAGTCTGAGATTGTAACATATGTGCAGCCAACAACTTCTATACAATGGTCTCATGCACCCGATAAAAATCAAATTTGGTCTCTTTATTTTGATGGGTCAAAGTCCAAATAAGGAGCTGGTGCAGGCTGCGTTATTATTGATCCCTCAGGTAACAAAACCTTGAATGCATGTAGGTTAGAATTTGAATGTACTAATAACACAGCGGAATATGAGGCTTTACTGCAGGGCCTCAGAAAATATTTAGATATGAACATTCAAAATTTGACTGTCTTTGGCGATTCCAAAAGCATGGTTAGACAGGTAAGAGATTCTATCCACTGTCTGTCTCCGCATCTTAAAAGATACTAATCCGAGATATGGAATTTAATGAATAATTTTTCTTCTTTCAATATAAATTCTATTCCTAGATTGAATAATTCTGAAGCTGATCTATTAGCTAACGTATCTTCCAAACTCTTTCCTCTAGAAGGCTTGTCCCCAAATGCATTCTCCGTCGAACTATTGTTCAGGCCATCTGTTCCCAACAACATCACGAACTGGAGAGTCTTTAAAGACGATCAACAGATCATTAGCTTCCTGCATATGGAAGAAACTTTTCAAGACGCGGTAATTGACGAATGCACTCATGATGACAATTTGCGCGATTTCATGATAATACCAGATCTGAGAACCCCTGAATCTTCATCAGACATGGTAAATTCGATCCCTAAATCTGTAGTTAGATTAGAAAATTTTATGATCTTCAAGATAAATTCAAAAAATTGGTCAACTGTAAAAGCAATAGTTCCTCGTTATTGTATGAAAAAGTCAATTTAGGAACTAATGACAATCCATAGTGCATTAATTTAGGGGTGGGGTGTTCTGAAGAAGAAAAAGTCGTGTTTATTAAATTGTTTAAACAATTTAAATATGTTTTTGCACAGACATATGATGACCTTGAAACTTTCGACCCTAATATCATACAACACATCATTCCTATGAAACCCCAAACCTTGCCCTTTCAACAAAAATTAAGGAAAATGCACCCTAAGCTCGAACCGACCGTTAAAAAAGATTTGAATAAACTACTAAATGCTAAGATAATTTTCCCAGTTAGGCACACGCAATGGGTTTCTAACCTTGTCCCTTCCGGAAGAAAAGTGGGGAAATCTGACTTTGCGTTGATTTCTGAAACCTTAATAGAGCGTCTGATAAAGACAATTACCCTGTCCCACCCATGGAACAGATCCTTCAAAAGGTATCTGGTTCTAAGAGACTATCCTTACTGGATGGTTTTTCAGGGTACAACCAAGTCCCGATGTCTCCTCCAGACCAACTTAAAACTACCTTTCGCACTCCATGGGGCACCTACGCTTACAGGAAAATGCCCTTTGGATTGATTAATGTCGGTGCCACTTTCTAGAGAGCGATGGACATCACTTTCCGAGGTTTAATCAACCAGTCTATCATAGTTTACTTAGATGATGTTATTGTATTTTCCAAAAACAAAAATGATCATCTAGCTCATTTAAGAGTTGTTCTACAGCGATGTCGTAAATACGACATTTCCTTAAATCCTAAAAAATCCATCTTAGCAGTAGAACAAGGTAAAATCTTAGGATTCATTGTGTCAAGCAAAGGGATGATTATCGACCCTAAAAGGACACAAGTCATCTCGAAACTTCCTCCTCCCTCATCCAAAAAATCTATGCAGTCCTTCTTAGGCCAGCTAAACTTTGTTAGGAGATTTGTTCCTAGTTTCTCTGAAATGATTAGACCTTTAGAGAATTTAATTAAGAAAGATGCACAATATCACTGCGGACCCTTAGAAAATCAAGCGTTCAATTCAATAAAAAAGGCCATAATAGACGCTCCTTCTCTCATGAGCCCCGACGTTTTGCAAGACTTCACACTCTACACATTTTGCTTATGACCGTTCCTACACTGCTGTCCTAACTCAAAAAAACGTCGAAAACAATGAAGTACCCATTGCCTTTATGAGCTCTACTTTCAAAGGCGTGGAACTTAATTACCCAGTGGTAGATCAGTAAGCCTATGTTGTTTTCAAAGCAGTCAAGCACTTTCGATCTTATCTTTTGAAATCCAGGACGAAAGTTGTTGTCCCTTACCCATCCGTCAGGAATCTATTAGTGCAGAAAGAATTAGGTGAAAAGAGGGCGAACTGGGTTACCTCCTTGCAGGAGTATGAAATAGAAATTACCCCAACTCAAATAGTGAGAGGCCAAGGGTTATGAAAGTTAGTTGCTAATTCAGTAGTAGGACATCAAGAAGAAAATGATATGTCAAACCTAGGACAACACAATCAAAGTGCAATCTGTTGTGCACAAAACTCTATCAGTCCATGGTATGACAATATAAAATTCTATCTTGAACATGGGTCAGCCCCCCATCACCTGGATCCCACTAAAAGAAGAGCGTTAATATTAGAATATGCCTCATTTCAGTTGATTAATGGTATTCTATTTCATCAAAATTTTGATGGAGTACTAATGCATTGTCTAGAGAAAGATGAAGCAGAAAAAGTTTTACTAGAATTACACGCAGGAGAAGCTGGTGGGCATTTTGGTGGTGACACCACTGCCCATAAAGTTTTGAGAGCCGGTTATTACTGGCCCACACTTTTTAGAGACGCCCATGCCTTGTTTCGCAAGTGTATTATTTGTCAGAAATCATCTGGGCGCCTACAGAAACCAGCCTTTCCTTTGCAGCCCGTCTCAGTAGACTCCCCTTTTCAGCAGCGGGGCCTTGATATTATAGGTCCAATTAATCCGCCATCCTCACAGCAACATAAGTTTATCATAACAACCACATATTACTTCACCAGGTGGTCTAAAGATGCCGCATTAAGAACTGTGAATAGAAGTCAGGTAATTGCCTTTTTAAATTGAAGATTATTACTCGTTTTGGTATCCCAGACTGTTTAGTATTCGATAACAATTCTTATTTTTCATCTCTTTAGATGAGCGAGTTCGCTCTAGAAAAAGGAATTAAACTGAAGTATTTTGCCAGCTATTACCCCCAGGGCAATGGATTGACAGAATCAACAAATAAGAATCTGATTAAAATAATCAAGAGAACGGTATCTGAGAATCACAAAAACTGGCATAATGCACTATTAAACACAATCTGGGATGATAGGGTAACACAAAATACTGTTGTAGGTAACTCTCCATTTTTTCTCGTCTATGGCAGAGAAGCAATTCTGCCACCACACATTCTTCTTCCCTCACTTCAGTTGTCACAGAAAATACAAGGAGAAGACTGTCCCCCTTTGGAAAACCGAATTAATGCTTTAATGAAACAAGAAGAGGTAAGAGATCAAGCTTAACGTAAGTTAGATCAACATCAACTAGTGGTCAAAAGATGGTTTGATTCTAACTCTGTCTCTGATAGGAACTTCGAAGTAGGTTACCTTGTCTTGAAATGGGACAAACCACATGAGGGAAAGGGAGAGCACACGAAATTTCAGAACTTATGGCTTGGATCGTTTTTAATTGCTGAGAAATTAGGCCCTAGCTGTTTCCGATTACAGAGTTTAGAGGGACAGCCTGACACCTATCCGGTGAATGGCCAAGCTCTGAAAAGATATTTTGCTTGATGACAAACCTTGTATACTATGTAAATATTCTTCTTTTGTTTGTTTTTCTTTGACTGTTTTGGTTTTGATTTTTCCCCTTGTACTTATCATTTTTTCTGGAAATACACATGCCTGGAATTTTGGAACTGTTCAGACAAAGAAGACGAAAAATTCTTCCACTGAAATGACTGCTAAAAATTGCATAAACATCAATTATATACTTCTGAAATTTACATCTATGTTGAAAAGACCGTTGTTTAAAAGAAGTTAACTGTTATCCACATTTTTGGTTATTTAGATGATACTATGATTATGTCATGATAATGGAAGATCAGACTCTTCATTATGAACATTTTCCAGAAGAAGGTTACATTTATCATTTTCTCAAAATCACATTTTTGGAAATAGTTCGCAGGCTGCATATATACTCGCCTGTGGAAATCCTTAGTTTCCGCATGCTGCATTCAGTTTGATTGTGGACTTTCCGCACTGTGTTAATGGCTAGGGTGCGGACATGTTTCTAAAGGAGGAAAATGAATAAGTTCTCGATCCTTCTAGAAGGAATCTTCTAGAAGGGTGAGTTGGAGTTCGAATGGTTG
>SNQJ01S0019262.1:68587-82360 GCA_010110895.2 Picea sitchensis | reverse complement strand
CCTTGATCACATGTATAGACTAGGTATTGAATATATTAATGCCTTTGCTGTGATTGGTTTGTGTTGTTGTGATTGGACGACACAAGAGCATCGGAGTAGAGCAAGGAACAACAGAGATTAAAGGAGAGCGTTTATAAGGTATGAACATTATCCGTTTCTCTTAAGTTCGTTCAATAGCTAGATCTAGGGAAAGAGTAGTATTCTGTTACGGTTTGTTCCAGATCCAGGTGGATCTGGGGAGATTGGTCTGTGTCCGCACTCACGAATTTATCCATAAACATTAACTGATTTCGATCTTTGAGTAAATCCTGTCACAATCATCTATTATCTTCTTACGTTGTCCCTGTTCCTTAAGGGAATAACTCAAAAGATGTCTCCCTTCTTTAGGAGGTTGTTTCTGTAAACAAACCATCTTTGGATTTTAATGAAGGATAGTTCTAAAAATTCTGTTAAGGTCTGAAAAAATATGTTTAAAATATCATAATTTTCAGCATCAGCTCACTCAATTATATATCTTTAAAAAATTAAATCATAAAAGAGCTGTGGGAAGTTCTTGTAAACCCATCGGGATGTTGAACAGGTCCGCTGGCAGTGGGTAAATGCATGCATGATGCCAAGACAACTTCATCGGGGTACTGAACAGTCCTGCTGGAAGCAAAGCAATGTCAAGTATACGAAAATTTGCAAATATGAGATAACTTGACCTTAAAATCTCCTTTGTTTTGATCTGAAACTTTTTGGCAGGATACGGATATCAAAGTGGGTTAAATGGAAACCCTGCCGAGGCTGTGGATGCCTACTAGCAAAAGTGGCCCTGTCAACAGTATGGGGGATTTTATCTTTAATATTGTGCCTCACTTGTCTTAAGACTGTTATCAGTTTTCATCCTTTAAAAACTGCTAGAATATTTGATTAACGATGATGTTTAAACAATTTTTTGGTTGTTGTTTTTGAGTTAGAATTTTTCTCATTATCATAATCTGAATTTGTTCTTTTGGCAGAGATAACTAATTCTCCCAGTGTGTCGCTATTGTTGGCAACCATTTTTCTTTTTTATCCTATCTCTATAAGTTGCCTACACAAGTGTTTTGGAACCCTTGATTCTCATCACAAGTTTTTGAATAAAACTACACTGTCATTTTGCACATTTGCACATCTGCCTTTTTTTCACGACTGCAAGCATGAAAACTTTGATTTTGAAGTCACGTCATTGGCATTAAAATCGTCACTAGATTATTATGGTTGGATGTTCTATTTCTTTTGATCAAATTCATGGTCTCTCAACAACGTATTAACATGATGATTAGACCCTTAATTCAATAGTTTCATACAATGCATAAGTTTTATGGTCAAATCCTTATTCGAAATATTGTTTTGATTTTAAAACCATGCAAACACTATTATTGTGCAAACACGTGGGTCGACTCATCATAGTTTTCAATGGTTGTTTTATTGGCATACACCAATATTGATTTGAATCACCATATGCACCGTCGATTGTACAGTTGGATATGACTATAATGCATGGGTTGATTTCGTTCCACCACCCCCGCACACTTTGGAATTAATGCCTGCCTCCTATCCATGGTTACCTCTGTGGGTTTCGAGGAAGTCTGTGAGCTATTCGATCCTATGAATACCCTGTCCAAACCCTTTCCCGTTTTCCCTGCCCACTGTCTACTATCCCCTATGGCACTTGTGGTGCGCATGGAGCCTAATGGCATCCAAACACTCCTGCTATTCGATAATGCTCGTGGAGATTTGGAAAATAGTGGCTGGCTGGTTTTTATCCAGAGATTTGAGGGTTTTAACCTTTCGGTAGCCCAACAGTTCACCCTCACCTTCGATGGCCATAGGGCTAAGGTCAGAGACATACAACTCGAGCTAAATGAGGAATTCCTAAGCTCAGCTATAGGACTACCAACTACAGGGAAAAGGTGGTTTATAAATTCCAAAGTAGACGAGGTGTTGTGGCCACTCTTATTCACATCGAGGAAGATTGTTAGCTGTGATAGAGGTATGCCTATTGCCACCCTCAAGCCCAGATGGCATGATCTATTATCAATTGTTAAGCAGTTTGTGACCTATGAAGGTCATTATGGTTTGGTATTTCTATATCATCTTTGGTTATTGATGAATTTTATAGACTACCCTCTGAACATGCCGCACTATCTGTTATGCAGTCTTTACAAAATTTCCAAACGATTTAAGCATAAGAAGTTTGATATCATCCTTTTCCATCGCTTCTTGATCAAACTCATCATCGTTCACCATTTGAGCCTTAGTGATGACTGTTGGCAAGCCTTCCTATCTAGGAATGGCTTTGCCACCCCCGAATATGTCCAAGAGGATAAGGTTGTGGTTACTGAAACTCTGGTTGGGTCAGCCGTGCCACTTCCTACCCTTCCACCCCCTATCAAACCCACGGATTGCCTCAACCTTGATCTACCTGATACCATGGCCAACCCATGTGCTCAAAGCAATACTAAGACCATCGCGAGGCCTATAAGGAAGAAAGGCAAAGGTGATACTAGTGTGAACAGTAAGGGAAAGAAAAATGCAAGATGGATATCCATATGCGCTAGGAACAAGCCTAGGAAAAACGTTAACCAAAAGCCAATATTGTTGAGCGAGGACTCAGACTCCGAGATTGAACGTTAACTAGCCGAGAAATTCCCCTATTCTCATGCCCTATGCTCTATGGAACCTTACGACTATGTTTCCAACTTACCTCTATGCCTCAAGAACAATCCTAAATTCCTGGGAACTAAGCTCCACAGTGACACCCCTGGTAACTTGAAATAACCCTCGCCTGTGATGCCAAGGCCAAATTAGCTACATTGTACTCAATGTAATTCCTGGATTGAACGTTATTACACCGACGTTCCCCTATTACAATCTAAGATTAAATATTTGGAAGAATGGGTGATAGCATTGTAAAAAGAAAGAGACAGGCTACAAGCTAACCAGAAGAAGCAAAAGACCATCAGTTCAATTGTCTTCAGAAATGTGGAGGCAACAACAGCCTTTCTCAATTCAAAGTTGTCCTGATCAAATCATTTTCCTACTGCCCAAGTATGTATTTCAACGTTGATTTTTTTTTATGAGTTTGTTTTGAATTAGTGTGACTGATTATGTTTGATTTTAATTAGTTATGTTCATTTTAAATAGATTCAAAACGATTATGTTACTTTCGAAATACCAAAAATGATTTCGTTATGAGTCATGTATAGAATATTTGTTTTGCTAAAAATGAACACAGCTATGTTTTGATTGATATGATTTTGTTGTTCTTGGATTGTGTCGGCCCTGAGTTAGTTCAATTCATTCCTTTTGGTTTGATTCTGAAATGATAATGTATACCCTCAATTAGCATAAACCATTTGGATTGCATCGATTCGTTTCATAGCTATGATTTGGTTAATGTGATTTTTATTGGTCTCAGACTAGTATAAACGATTAAATTGTTTCCGAGTTAGTTTGATTCGATTCTGTTTGGTTTGTTTTTGAAACGATTCTGTACGTTTGAATTAGCATAGCAGTTTATAGATACATTGACATCAGAGATTGGTGTGACAAATAGAATGTAATCTATTGATTCGCAAAACCGACTCTGTTAGTTTTAGTTTAAAAAAAAAACTGATTCTGTCAAGCTTTGGATTGACATATTATATCTATATTTGATTCATACCAAAGATTTGTTTGATATTCGTTTTTGATTGAAATTGATTAAAAAATGATTTCATTGGTTTCGAATTGACTAAACGATTCTGTCTTCTCTGAATTGGTAATAAAAAGTGTTTCACATATATCCTTGTCACCGTGCAGTTAAGTGACCACGATTTCGTTTGTTTCAATTTGCATACAAATTTTGGTTTGTTGTGGCATGAATGATTCACTTTGTTTGGAATTAGTAATTAAAGATTTGGTTTAATAGGTAAATATATTTCTGTTAGTTTTGGATTGATTAAAATGATTATGTTTTCAAATTAGACCAGCTACAGAATCGCAAGATTCTGTAGCTAGTCTTAAGATTTTGATTTTTGTTAATTTTATAAATAAAACATTATCTAAAATTGTGTATTCTTTTCTGCCCACAGGTACCTACGAATTTCATTGACAAATTGGACATGCTGTGGCAGTTTAGATATAGTTTTGTTTTGAGTTGTTGGTCATAGGAAGAAATAGGGACTTGGGAGATTGTTCCCAGATTTTTTGTAAACTACTTTGATAATTCCCACAAGGATGTTTTACCCTGTGGTCTTTAAATACTTGTTATTTTTTGTAATGAACCCATCATCACGGTTGGGAGAAAATACTATGGATTTATAATGATACAGCCTTGAATGGAAGTGGATCTTTTGTAACAACTTTAGCTTTCAATCTATCATACTTTCATTCAGGTTTTATGCATTTTAATTTGTGATTAAGTCATTGACTACTTTAGATATCAAGGATTATTACAAGTTAATGCGTCATCATTTAAATTCTGTCCATATCCTATGTATCTTAGTTATAGTACAACAATTTCTCTATTTCAAGTTAATGAATTAAAGGTTTATCTTCTTCGTTAAATGAATCATTTTGGACAAATCTTCGCATACGGGTTTATCTAATTGTGATGGTTTCTAAATTATAAGATTGTTGTCATTTTTATGTCTTGTTTGTTCTATCATCTGTATCCAAAGAGCATTGCTTCTTCTTGTTTACAAGAAGTTTGTGGAGAATATGGTGCGGGTTTCCTCCCATCAAATAGCTGAATCAGATACTTTGCACAGGACAAATTGGAAAGTGTTATTACAGGTTAGTTTATTAGTATTATTTAAGTAGTTTAGATAGATATATATAGTTCATATTTATAGTATAAATTATTATTTTAATTGCTCAGCTTAAGACAATTTTTTCATTTTGTTTCTTTCTCATAAAATTATAAAATTCAAAAATAATAGCTTTGTTGTCATAGGACAACTCACAAATGGTTTTTTTAGGTTTTCGATTTAAAACCTGTAATCTGTAAATATTGTACATTTGTAGTTGGGATCTAATTCTGTTGATAATTTATTTCATAGAATTATTGTTGTATAATATTAGACAATAGACTGTATATATTTATTTCAGATTTGTTTATTAGTTTGCTTTAAGTGTTGTTTTTATTTAGATTAGTTACTTTAGTTAGTTTTCTTTCATTTTCCTAGGACTTTGATCGGCCAATGGAGACGCTAAACTCGTCGAGGTGGATCATCCCAAACAACTTGGGTTATTTAGACAACCCCGGACCGGATCCACTCCTCCAGTTGACGAGCGTTCAATTTCGCCCATCAACACCACACTAAGAGTAGCAATATATAATAATGACTATTCATACCTATAATATGGAATGGTCCCTCCCAATGAGTTCAAAGGATACATACCTATATGGAGATAGAATGGACCCTCCCACATACTTCAAATGATACTTCACCACTTTAGATGTCAAACCACTCCTCACGGTGGAAGTAGTTTTCAAAAAAAAAGTTGCACTACCCTAGTTAGGGAATTGTCACATCACCTTAGTATTATCACATGGTGTCATTTTATATTGAATCATTATTGAAAACATTACTTGGTATAAATGATACAATTAAGTAGATGTCATTAATGCCTAATTAAAACTTGTGATATGCTAAAGAAAAACCCTTACAAATATGTTTGAGAACCAATAGACGAGAGAAAACCATTACGTTAATGGTGTATTAAAATGTAAACTCCTTATGATTTCATTTCTTTATACATGTGCAAAAGATGTTAGTAAATGTAAATATTTGTAAAAATTTTGGAGTTTTTATGGGTATATTTTCTGGTCAAGTTTTATAAGTTTTATTGAAATCTTGCAAACATTTGTTGGAACTCCATATTTGAGTGATTGAGTTTGTATAATTAGAGTAATTTGAGTGTTTTTTTAGAGTGATGAATCCATTTTTACATTAAAAAATGCAATTTAAAAAACATAAAATGATGATTTCACCAAGATCTGTTTCACCAAATTTCAGAAAAAAAAAAACTTAATTTTTTTTATACAAAGTCTTTATTATAATGACAAGTCTTAATACCTTATTACAATACACTATATCATTGGAATTGAATTTTGTTGATAGGTTCTCTCATAGGAAAGACCTTGCTCGATCAGAAAAGTTTTGAAAGTATTTAGGATTCACTCTTCAAAGTCCCAAATGTCTATTTAGAATTGGAGTTAATTTTATATTTATATAATATAAAAATGTATATATTCAAAGTCATTAGTTTAATTTTTATTGATATAATTTTAATATTTTAAAGAGTGATGTAGACCCCCAACCCTCGGGCCAAGATCCGTACAGGATCATTCTAATCTCCTTGATCCGAAGTGGCTCCTTTGGTTCCTCACGATACCTTCAATGAATCCGATCCACAGGTCCTTCGAAAACCCCACCTGTGCGAACGAGCACTAGGTGCGAGATTGACCCTCACATGACCACAACTGGCGTTGGCACAAGTGCATTTTGCAACTCGCAACTCATGAGTTCATGGGTCGAATACCCTCAACTCCTCTTTTCCAAACTCACGATACCTGATATAACGATATGGGTATACCCCCCTTCTCGTTAGTGCTTCTTCAAGTGACCGCCAGCTAGAGCCTAACTCTAGCGCCTCTCGCAACTCGCAAACTCACGAGTTGGAGTGTTCAAACTTTGGCACTCTCCTTTTGCGAAACCCCGAGAGGGGATGGTTGACTTCCTTTTAACACCTCTCGCAACTCGCAATCTCGTGAGTTGAAAGGTTGAACCTCCGAGCCCTTATTTTACAAAACTTCGAGGTGTGAAAGTCAGAGAAGGTTTGACTCCTTCAACACTTCTCAGAACTCGCAACTTCGTGACTTGAATTGTTGAGCCTTTGTGCTCCTTTCTTATGAGAATCCGAAGCATGAGAAATCAATAGGGTGTTGACTCCCTTTTCAAACGGCACGTGTCCACCACCTGTCACCACTTCTTCTTCTCTCTGAGCGTCTTATCATCACACCACCTATCAGCCACGTGGTACCCACCAAGCAGACATGTCATGTGTTGCCTGAGTCCTCGCAACTTCATAATCTTGTGATGTGAAAGAATCAGATCACCAACTTCAAATTGAATTTCTCACCTGTGTTGATCTTCTCTATGCTTATATTCTTGACTTGATCTCTGCAATCACTCCTTAACTCAGCTATGAAGCTCCTTCATTTCTTCTGCAAAGTCCTCTACACTAACACTTCTGAAATCAGTTTGTTCTTAATATTTCAATTCAAAAACTCCCCTTGGTTGCATTCCATATACAATCTGGAATGGATTCTACCCTGTGCTTCTATTGAGTGAGTCATTGTAAGAAAATTCTTCCTGTGGTAGAATGTGATCCCACTGACTATGGTGTTCAGTCACTAAGCTCCTTAGCAAATCTCCCAAGATTTTGTTCACAACCTCCATTTGTCCATCCATCTGAGGATGATATGCTAAGCTAAAGGACAAACTTGTCCCCAACTTTTTCCATAAGGTCCTCCAGAAATGTCATATGAACTTGGTATCTCGATCGGAAATGATACTCCTTGGCAAGCCGTGAAGTCTTATGATTTCCTTGAAAAATAGTTTCACAATATGAGTTGCGTCGTTGGTTTTATGGCATGGTATGAAATGTGCCATGTTTGAAAATCTGTCCACCACTACAAAGATTGAATCACATCATCTTTGTGTCCTTGGCAGTCCCAATATAAAATCCATGCTCACTACATCCCGTAGCCTTTCTGGTATGGGCAATGGTTTGTATAACCCTGTGTTTTTCCTTTTCTCTTTTGTGTGCTAGAAAATTCTTCATCTATCCACGAATTTCTTAACATCTGTCCTCATCCCTGGACAAAAATATGATCCATTCAAATTTGAGAACGTCTTATCATGACCGAAGTTTCCGGCCAATCCTCCACAGTGTTTTTCCTTCAGCAGGTTCTCCCTCATGGAGCATTTTGGAATACATAGTTGATTACTTGGAACAATAACCCATCCTGGATCATATACTTAGTCCATTGGCTTCTGTCCCTAAGAACTGGATTCTCATATGCCTCATATGCCTCCTTAAAATCTGGGTCATCCTTATACATTTCTTTGAGGTTATCAAAACCCAAATTTTTGACTCTGAATTCCTTCATCAACAAACATTTTCTGCTCAAAGCATCAACAACTTTGTTAGCAGTTTCATAAATATGCTTGATCACAAAAGTAAAATTCTGCATGAATTCAACCCATTTAACATGCTTTTGGTTCAGCTTCTCCTGTTGAGTCACAAATTGTAAAGCATGATTATCAGTGTACAAAACAAACTCTTTAGGAGCCAAATAGTGTCTCCATTTCATCAATGCTTGTATAACTGCATAGAATTCTTTGTCATATGTTGAGTATTTGATCTTTTCTTCATTCAGTTTTTCACTGAAATATGTGATCACCCTATCGCCTTGGATCAAGACCGCTCCAATTGCAAATCCACTTGCGTCACACCTGACCTGAAATGTCTTGTTAAAATCTGGCAAAACTAGAATTGGTTGTTCTATGATCTTCTTGTTCAGCAGATTGAAACTCTTCTCTATTGCTTTTGTCCAGTGAAAAGATTTGTGTCTTTTCTTCACTGTATCCATCATTGGTGCGCTAATTCCACTAAAATTTTAGATGAATTTCCTGTAGAACCTAACCAAACCATGGAAGCTTCAAACTTCAAACACATTTTTCAATGATGGCCAATTCTTAATTGGATCTACTTTTTCCAGATCCTTCTTCAACTCATTTGCAGAGATAGAAAAACCCAAATAAATGATTTTTGTCTTCATAAATGATGATTTCTTCATATTAATCAACAATTTCTCTTGCTGTAATCTCCTCATCACTGTAGCTAAATGCTTTAAATTCTCTGCTTCTGTCTTGCTGAAAATTAATATATCGCCAAGATATACAATGACAAATTTCCCAATGAAATCCTTCAGGACTTCATTCATCAACCTCATGAAAGTACTGGGTGCATTCGTTAATCCAAATGGCATGAAAATCCATTCATCACCTTCCCTCATACGAATTGGATGATACCCTCTTTTCAAATCAACTTTTGAAGAAAACTTTTCTCCACTCAAGCAATCCATCAAATCATCCATCCTTGGTAATGGAAATTTGTATCTGATGGTAACCTTATTGATTTCCCTTGAGTCTATACACATTTCCCTTGAGTCTATACACATTGTTCAGCCTCCATCTTTCTTTGGGCTGAGCACCATTGGAACAACTCATGGACTCAATCTCTCTCTAACCAATCCTTTGTCCATTAAGTCCTGGACTTGTCTCTTGACTTCCTCATTTTCCTGTGGAGTCAACCTATACATGGCTTTATTTGATAAACTGGCTCCAGGTATAAGGTCAATGTGATGGCTTATACTTCTAATAGGTGGAAACGAACAAGAAATGTACATTTATATTAATGAAATAAATGTACAGAGACTGTAAAAATACAGAGTGAAAGACTCGCTAGAATGGTGCCAGCTTATCTCTGAGAAGAGATGTGACGGCTACTCGCATTCGCAAGAAGATGGTTACAATGAGGCTCTGAAGGCCCTTTTACAATAAACAGGAATGCCAAAAGTCTTAGACATCCAAAAACCTAACCCTAGTAGATGAAGCGCCAAAAGTCATGTGGGCCCCTTTTGGGTAAGTGAGTACATCAACTTCCCGGGGTCGTAACTTTTGCATACGATCTTTGTTTTAGGCGTGTGATAGCTCGTTGGAAAGGTATTTTCAAGGAGATTCATTTTGGGGGCTCAATAATGCCTTCGTCTATCATTGAGAACCTTGATCTCGAAAAACATTCATTTGGACCCTCAAAATGGCCCCGAAAGTTAAAACCTACTAAAAATAGTAAATTGCCAAAATGGCCAGAAAACTATTTTGAGCCATTTGGAAAAGGTGGGTGGCCACCGATATCCACCTGGATTATTTCTTGACCCTATTCACTCTTTGTAGCAATGATCCTTCAATCTTTTAACCTTAGTTGATAAGTTCTAAGGCCTCGACTAGCCTGTGCACACCTTGCACGACTTCTATGCTTCACTTTCACTTCTGCTGGAATAAGAACAATGGTATCCCTCTTGAGATTTCTGAGATAAAACTCAAAACCTTTGTCAATGCACACCTTGTAGACGTTTCACTGAACTCCTTGCAGGAACTTCTCTCAGGAAGAGAAACAATTGAAACTCATTCTCTTTCTCTCTCAGACTTCATACATTCAACACAACATAGCATCATAACAAATGCATAACAAAGAGAATAAAACAATTGTAAGCATACCATTCAGCATATGTAAACAATAAACATCATAACACCATGAAAGTTGAGTCCAAGCTTCATATATTAACTCAATTGCCTCTGTACATGGGTTCTTCTCTATAGCTCTCTCTACAGCTCGCTTCTTCTTCTCTATGCTAATGATACAACTACGACAACTATGATACAAAGACGAGGGTGTCTATATCCGTTCTCCCTCCTATGCTCTAACTGTCTAATCTATGAATTCAAATCTTCCTACTTTCATTAACTGGGCTTAAATGCCTTTTAGAATGACAGATGAGAGCAAATCGCCCAAGATCTGTTTACAACATGCAAGTATGTTTCCCTTAACTACTACATTAACATCTGTTCATTAATCTTTCAAAAACATTTCAAAATGTGCAAAATGTGTGTTGCGCTCCTCCAGCTGTCTTCCATCTTCATGCTTGCTTGCATGGCTGGTTACAATGCTCTTGCATCAAAGAGTTATAATAACAATGCTTATAAATACAATTTTGTTTGAAATATTTAATAATTGTTTTATAAAAAAGAATATTTCTCATTATAATTGAGTTATAATAACAATGTTTATAAATACAATTTTGTTTGAAGTATTTAATAATTGTTTTATAAAAAAAAATATTTCTCATTATAATTTTTTGGTTACTAACTTTTTTTTAATAGAAACTAACTCATAACAACTTAAATATATTTTTTTAAGTCATACTCTAAGATAAAAAAAGATAATTACATAAATAATATACTAAGAAGATAAATATGTCCTATTGTCTTCATTGAAATTATAATAATGAAAGTATATACTTTCAAATAACAATTTTCCTTAATTCCATACATTAAACTAAAAACTATCATAATTATAATTTAATCTTAATTATAGTGTAACTTTAATAAAAAAAATATTATTCATTTAAAATTAACCTTTCCATATTAAATAATAAATTATTCTTCCAACATTAAAGAAAACAATAAATTTGTTGGATATATAGATTGTAAGTGCTAGAAGGAGGTTGCTTGTGTTGCTATATGGCTCTAACCATTATTACTATTCTATATGAAGTTGGAAGAATATGTTTGATATATTATGAAAACATTCATAGTCAACTAGTTGATGCTAATAGAGAATATAAAGATAATGAGAGGGCCATCACCAGTAGCTAAGAAGAGAACATCAAGGATGCATTGTAGGAAACAATTGATGTGTGGTATGTGCAAGATTTTTCAAGATGAATATGCTTATAAATGGATGAGTTTTCTTTATAAACAACGAACCCAATTGTTCATGTGTTTCATAGTTGGAAAACTATCTTAGTGAGGAAGGTGTGCAACAAAAATATTATGGAGACAAGAGGGAAGCGTCCATGATGTCATACTATGCCCAATTGGATGGTAGTTACTATCTAAAATGTTTGTGAAACATAGGGGTTGTGTGCTAGATCTATGGAGGTATTGTAAAATAAATGATGTCTTTTTTCCATGGAGAACGACTTCTACTTCAAGGAACTGAAATAAGGTTAAGTCATGTTCCCTTGGTCAAGGGATCCTTGCATCCAACACATTTTCTACTTCAAGTTCATAAATGAAGTAGGAAAGACATATCTAGCATTGGACAAGCATTTCTGCAGGGAGTAGGGCTTTTACTTCGAGTGAGGAATTGAAGCAGGGAAAAGTCATATTGAACTACGCAAAGATTTCTACTTTACTTTGTGTGTGGAATTAAAGTAGGGAAATTCATCCTATATAGGGAAAGACTTCTTGCAAGGAATGGGGTTTCTACTCCAAGCGCAGAAACGAAACAAGCAAAAATCATTGTAATATAAATGTAGGAAGTAGTTAAGCACATCGAGAGTATAATACGGTTAAAAAATGGTAGTGCCACGTTCCCATGTCCATTCATGAGAGGGGCATCAATGTAGCGAGTGCTTGTAGTCATAATTATTTTGTGTGCATAGGATGATGGTACGTGTAAAGCCCCTTATGATCCACTAGTGCTCACCTTAGCATTATCACATGGTGTCATTTTATATTGAATCGTTATTGAAAACATTACTTGCTATAAATGATACAATGAAATAGATGTCATTAATGCCGGTCTCTTACAGAACCCAAGTTCTTTAATTAAAAATTGTGAGATGCTAAAGAACAACCATTACAAAATATGTTTGAGGACCAATAGACGAGAGAAAACTATTAAACTATTCCGTTAATGGCGTATTAAAATGCAAAATCCTTATTCTTCCACTCCTTGATACATGTGCTGATCCAAACTCTGTTAGACAATTTTTTTTTGTTATAATCCCAAGTCTTTATACCTTGTTGCAGTACGCTGGATCATTGTAATTGAATTTTGTGGATGGGTTCGCGTGTCGGAAAGGCCTTCCCCATTTATCACAGGTTTGAAAGTTTATTTAAGATTCACTTTTCAAAGTTCCACAAATCTATTATATATATATATATATATATATATATATATATGAAAACTTGTCAACTTTCCATACATTAAATTTAGATTGCGCATGTATGCATACTACAATGAACATGTTGCATAATCATGTGATCTATTTATAATGAGTTCGTGTAGCAGTGTAACACGTGACATATATATATGAGTATACCCACGCAGGTGATAGTGCAGTGCAGTGTGTGAGCAAGATGCAACACTATGGAGTGGACGCAATATTGTGGAGTACAATATGTGCGTAGTGAGAAGAGGATGGTTGTATGTCGGTGTTGGCTATTGCAATTCTCTCTTGAGTAATAAGAATACCGATTATCATTGTCCCATATTTTTTTTCCCATATTAAGTTTCCACATAAAGCATTGTATCAATCGTGTCACTGTTGTTCTCAATTTATTTCTCGATTTTATGCTTTCTTTATGCTTTTTTTTCTTTCGCTTCCTAATAAGTGGTAATAAAGTGCAAAATTGAAGAATCTGAAAACAAAAGAGAAAAAAATCGAGTTGTTGGATAACAAGGTAGGTAACCAAGCAAATCCAAATGAAGAGGATTAGCCTAGGACAGATTTTATTACACTATCAAAGACACACTTGTAAAATTTTCAATTTTTCCGAAGTGTTCCAGGAAGTACATAGTACACAGTGCAACAATTTGGAAGTAATGTAGAAGACAAACTGTTGTAGGCTATCCTGAGTAATGTAGAAGACAAATTGTTGTAGGCTATCCTTTAAACAAGGTGTGACAATTTTCTAATTGTCGCACGTTATCGTCATCGAAAGGTGTCACAACCTCTATTTAATCCAAAAACTATTTTTTTTTGTCATGGTATGAAGTTCTGAGGTGAGTTTTTTTTTTATGAAGAAAAGGTGAGTGGGAGGATATTAATTTAATAAAGGTGAGGATAAGTTTTGGTTCACGTTTTGTCTTAATTTAATCTTAATTTAATCAAAAACTATT
>SNQJ01S0019262.1:38700-58869 GCA_010110895.2 Picea sitchensis | reverse complement strand
TTTATTAATATAATTTTAAAATTTTAAACAATTATAATAACAATGTTTATAAATAAAAACATTAAATAAAAGTTGGTTTGAAATATCTAATAATTCTTTTATTAAAACCTATATTTTCAATAATTTATAATTTTTCTAATCTTCAGGTTATTAACTTTCTTTTCTTACATTTATGAAACACTAGGTCATAAACACCTTAAGTATAGTTTTTAGGTTATACTTTGAGATACAAAAGACAAGTGCATAAATAATATACCCAAGAAGATAAGCCTCTCATATTGTTATCATAAGAATGAAAGAATATACTTTCAAAAAACATTTTTCCATACATAAAACTAAAACCTATCATAATTACAATTTAATTTTATTGTAAACATTGTTAAAAATTTCATATATAAACATTTCATTATTCGATTTTATTAGGGAATGAAAAAAAGTTTAAGGAATGTTTACGTTTAATTTAGCGGATTAATATCAAATACATGGAATCGAAATTAACAAAATATCCATCATAACCCTTTCTTGATATTTTATTGAAGAAAAATTCTGAAACCAACTTTTTAATACAAAATTAAATTGCTTAAAAAAAGGTCATAGTAAACACTGAAAAACACACACTTAATAAATCCAATCCAAGTATTTTGACGCATAAGTCGTCTCTCATGTTGGGTTGCCCCAATTTTTTCAATTAAGATAGAGTTTCTAAAACTAGCACAGCCACTCAAAACTGTGGTTGATGAACACTGAAAGGTAATGTTAAATCTTTTTCCCGCAGGTTAATGGTCGAAACAGAAAATGAAACGGACATCAGAAAATGAAATGCAAAACCAGAAAATGGGTGTTTACAGCTGAGCAAATCCAAATGTGATAATCTCAAAGTTTAATCATTTAAACGTGGTAATCATATAGTGTTATAGTAATTTCTTAATATGATTAGGTAAATGTTAAAAAGTAAACAGGTTAACGGATGCATTAAAAAATACAAGTTATGAAGAGGAAATCACATTCATTGATTTGGGAGGACTACTAAAAATATGCTAACATCTTCAATTATTAGCATCTTCAATTATTAGCCATCAGATTAGAATTTTAAATTAAAAGATGATTGATTGTGCTCATTATCAATACATTATCAATAGGTGTAAACCTTTCTACACAATTAACATACAATACCTTTTTTTTTTTTTTTTTTGTTATAAACAGATTGATTTTATTCACCTCAATTGAAATAGAACAAAACTTCAATACTGCGAAAAAAATTAATTAACCATCATATCGTTAAAGCTGGATCAGAGGCCGACCGATACCAAGCAATCCATTGTTGCTCCTCTTGTTTCATTACGCACCACATCCACCCCCACACTCGCCACCGCATCCGCCGCCACTGCCACAGCCCCCAGAGGCCGTGTCGGCAGCAGTGGCCGTTACAGCTACCCCAGCGGCAGCACCTCCGGCCGCAAACCAAGCATCTCTGTGCCCGTTTTGGCTCTTTTTTTTCTGCTCAGTGCCTCCGCCACCAACGTACACAGAACGCGCCTCACCGTGGCGGCTCCCCCTCTTTTTATTACCGCTGCCATGACGAGCGCACGAAAGTACAGCCATGGACACCATCGTTAAAACCACGACGACTCGAAATGTCAAGCATATAAAGGATCCAGGCGGAGCCCATAGATTAAAATTATTAGAAAGCATAAGACGGGTAATCCTCGCCATCCCCACAGATCTACTGAATAGGCGGTCTTATAATATTAAAGGAGGAGAATATAATCATTCTACTAAGATCAGTGCTGCATACTGTGCTTGGGATTGAAGCTGTCGACGGGATCCCGTCTAAGTACATTTCATAATAGTAAATTCGATGCCAACCCGCTGACGTGATGCAGAAGAACTCGTTTCGAATATTATTACTCGTTCATATCTTTATGTCGACCTTTTCTTCTCTTTTCCCGGGAATATGAAGCAAGGTTGGTGTGATAGAAAGTATCCACAGGATTTGAATCGATAATCGAATAAGGATTAAACTTTCACACTCGAACTTTTTATTTTATTTTTTAAAAAGAATTGATTAAATTTTAAGAATATTAACTTTAAATGAAGTGAAAGGAATAAAAAAAAGTTTGGAAACTTCAAAATTATTAACTCTTATATATTTGAATGGGTTTAATTACTAAAAATATATGTTTTTTTTTGGGAAGTAAAGGATTTAAATTCCAAAAACATAAGACATAAGTATCTTAGTAGACTTTAGTAGTTAAATGACTACTTAGAAAAAGTCCCTTGTCCATCCGAGAGAATCCTTTGTCCATAAAAAAAGGGGGCTACTTAGAAAGAGTCCCTTGTCCATCCTAGAGAATCCGTTGTCCATTAAAAAAAAAATCCTAAAAATAATCTAGTATCTAGCTTTACCATAACCTTCCTTTGTTTTTGATTTTATTAATTAAATTAATATCATAATAATAACATATAATTATAGTTAATATAGATAATTCAATTGTATTGTTATTATGTTTTATATTATAATTACAATATAATAATAATAACAATATATGTTTAAATATATAATATTATGTATATTTATTAATTATTAATTAATACTTTTAATAATAATAATACATAATTAATATTAACTTAATAATATAATTACGTTAATAATATTAATATATTTGATATAAAACTAGTATAGTTGTTAATACAACAGTTGGAGAATGTCAAAAGATATCGGCACATAATTTATTAAATTTTATTATTGATTAACAAATAAATTGTTGAGCTTCATTTATCTGGTGTTAATATTTTAATTTGTATTAATCACTTACGTGGCAATCAGTTAGCTATCAAAGTCATTTTTAAATATGATTAGGTAAATGTAAAAAAGTAAACACATAAACGGATATCTTTATAATAGCTAGGAAGTTAATGATTGAAATCAAAGCCATTTATTTTGTGAGACTACTAAGAATATTCCACCCATATTTAATCATGTCCATAAAAAACTTATTAAACACTAATACGCAAAAAAACTCATTCAAATCTTGTTCGCTCATATCCTTGTCTCGACCTAGGGCCATGGATTGAATAAATTCTAAGAATATTTACTTTAATGGTTGGAATGGGATCGGTCCAACAACACCATACCGAGCTGGTCGACGTTGGAATGAGAAGGGATGGATGCTGTTTACAATACGGAGCTTGTCAACGTTGGAATGAGAATGGATGGATGGATGTTGTTGGGAGAACGAAATTATAAATTTTTTATTTTATGATTTTTTTATGGATATATTTATAGATCAATTTTACTTTAAATGATAAACTATTAATAATATAGATTTGATTGATTGAATGTGTATATTTAAAATGTTTTAAGATTTTATAAGAAACAAAATCCATTTATATATTTAAAAATAAAATTTAAACAACAAAATAGTGAAATTTCATCCAATTTATAATTTATTTATATATTTAAAAAAAAAATTAAATAACAAAATAGTGAAATTTCATCCAATTTATATGGCATATTTTAATTTAAAAACATCTTTATAATATCTTTTGAGATTTCATCCAAGTTTAAATAATTTAAATTTATAATGGATATTTCAATTAAAAAACATCTTTATAATATCTTTTGAGATTTCATCAAAATTTAAATTTATATTGGATATTTCAATTAAAAAACATCTTTATAATATCTTTTCCTTGTTATGTTCACCCGATTATGCATGAATTCAATGATAGGGAACAAAATCTTGCAATCTCACTAGTCTCGATATGAGGTTGTACATGAGTTCGTCAAAGAAAATTGGTGGACTTATGAACTCACATGAAAGCACAACGTGATAAATCAATTCGCTAACAACTTTATCGCATGGCCAAGGAGAGTTTTAAAACATCAATGTGAGAGGTATCTCTTATTATGCATAAAACAAAGAAGGCATTGGAGCCCCTCGTCATCTAGGAAGAGAATGATGATTAAACTAGTAATGGGAAAGATTATAGAAAGAATAGCATCAATGTGAGAGGTATCTCTTACTAAGCATAAAACAAAGAAGGCATTAGAGCCCCTCGTCATCTAGGAAGAGAATGATGATTAAACTAGTAATGGAAAAGAATAGAGAATGAAAAGAAGAAGCTAATGGTATGGGATGAAGTGAAATCAAATGGAGATACAAGATTGTTGTTTAGTTTGCTTGCTTAAGGGAACTTCAATACATCTAAATTTTATAACATCATTGGAAAATAAATGACCATAATGGGGTGGAAGCGAGGAGCTTTATGAGTATGTCATATGAAGCAGTGAGGTGTTGGGAAAAAGGAACAAGAAAAATAATATGGAGGGAAGAAGAAAAACAATAATAATAAGAAAAAGAAAAAATCTTCCGAAGAGAAGGGCTACCAAACCAAAGACCCCAATGTTTGGGGAGAAAATAAACAAAAGGTAAAATATCTTTTCTTGGTGTGTAAGGAGGACCACTTCACCAAATATTGTCCCTGCCTTGCCGAAGTTCATCAATATCTTGAGTGAGGAGCATATCCTTCTCAACCCACAATATTAACCAATCATTTCCCACCACAACAATCACAAATGGTAGCACAATCCCTTGCAACCCCAAAAGGGGGCAATGCAGGACCCTTGACCAGAAACATTATGATGGTTAAATGTATGGTGGCATTATCCATGAGAGTGAAGAACTATGGCTCCCCAGAAAGGGAAACTTCATAAAAGGGTCTTCCACCAACTTTACCAATCAATGATCATCTCACATTAGAGAAACCACCTTTAGAACGTGCAATATGCCCTCCAAAAGGGGTAGTTCGATGAACTACCCACAACCCAAATGCCCAAGAAAGTCAACACTATAGTATAGTGGAAGATCTTTCCCACGCACCATGTGCCATATGAACACTCAAAGTTTTCAGATTTTTCCTCCACAACGGAAATCAAACCTTCGGAGTCAAACATTATTTCCCTCGACATATAACATAGTGAATAGTGTTACATATCACAATTAGTTATCTTCATAAGAATATCTTTCATACATTGATCGACGAAGGAGGTGCCACTTGCATTATGTCTTTGTCATGTTGGAAAGTAGTTGGTTGTCCACAACTCACCACATCCCTAACCGTATTCAAATATTTTGATGAATATTTTTTCAAACCCCATGGAATTATCACCTCTTTATCCATTGAGCTCGGGGGAAAAACCATCTCCATAGAATTCGAAGTGGTTGATCCTACACATGACTATAATATGCTATTGGGTCACACTTGATTTTATGTAATGAAAGTTGTTTCATCCACTATATTTCATGTCACGTGAATTCCCCACCAAGGAAATATAGTCACCATAAATCAACTAGATTATTGCACACCTGAATTGCGAGCCAGTCCTAGCACCATTGTTCCTGTTATAGGAGAATATTCCAGGGACTACGAAAGTGTTGATACAGGTATATTCAAAGATTCATCCCATATGATAATATTCCCCTTTCATACTCCTGACACCACCCATATAGCTCCGGTAAATATGATCTCTTCTATTATCGATAGACACCTTGGTTCTGACAATCCTTGGATAATACCCGACCCTTTAGAAGTAGAATATTACAAAACAAATATGTCTTTATCGCCAACAAAATTATTGTATTCCTTGATACAAGGAGAATTTATTGATGATGATTCTAGTTTCCTACAAAATAAGGAACTTGATCAATTCTCCTTGCTTTATTCGGATGGAAATCCATTTACTTCCCATGACTTTATAAATGATGCAATACCTTCAGACGAGACAATCATGGAAGCCATGACCTTAGAAGATAGACCTTGGTAAGACTTACACCATTGATCATGTTTTCTTCATGAACAAGAAAGGCTGGAGAAAGACATCCAAACCCTCGTCTCAATAGAAAATCAAGACTGATCCCTAATACCCTCCACATCACACTCGATGTTATCATCAGAAGGAAATTGTGGTAAATCACAAAAACCACTTCAATTGATATTTTAGTAAAATATGAGGTCATGGAAAACATCGAGACAGGTGCAACTTGTTCTCCTTAAGAAATTGAATGTTACAGTTCCCTATTCAAAGAATTTTGTGATAATGTTTTGTGGTCCTATAAAGAAATTCCTAGAATAGACCCCCATATAAAATTATGACTTACCTCATAGCCTGTTCTATTTGACAAAGGCTTTGACTAGTCCACCCTCAAAAAAATGCATCTTTAACATCCCCGACCATCCACGCTGGAACATGCTATGCCAAAAAATGCTTTCATTCTCTCTGTAGAACATACTCTAACATACCGAACATCCAACTGAGCTATGCCACATAAATTTTTCGAACTAAATACAATTAAAATATATACACACAAAACTCTTGCGGAAATATATATATAAAACGTAAATAGACAAATACATATACAAATGCACCATATTGAAATAACAATAAACATATACGTGCAACATATATAGGCGATAACCATAAATATAAACACATTTATAAACCATCCACATGATAAATCCATAAAAATAAATACGTAAATAATAATGCAACATGTAAATTTATCACACAGTTGACACTTATCTTAGTAAGAATATCACCAACTACATGGAGAACTTCCATGAACCTCCTAGCCTTAGACCACACTGCTCGTCAATCTCAACAATGGTCACCCCTGAGCTAGGACTAAACTCCACCCAGGTAAAGAAATTCCTAACCAGGCTAATGGCTCATAGACAATATGAAAGACTCTGTCATAGGTGTCAACTCAAACTAACATCGTATAGTACCTCATTCCCCACATGTCTGTCCCACCCCAATAAGTGTGCCCCTTCTCTGCTCAATAGACCTTTGGATACCCCACTTCCTTTCCGAGCTTCAACAACAAGCCGATCATGAAGTCTTAGAGCCCTGCAGTTGTAGTTTAGCACCTTTAGGAAATCAATTCCCAACAATCCTCTCACCCAGAGAGAAATTTCTCATGGGCATAATAACCTTCCTCTTCAATCTCCCACTAGCTTGACAACCCTCTTCTTCAGTCCATCTCCCAAGCTAACCAACTACACAAATAGGTATGGTTGTGGATATAGGTTCAGGTACAGTGACATAAAGGTACGAAAGATAGAACAATGAGTGTGTGAATGCTCATGGATGATTGAGTAGATCATTGAATGATGGAAGGAATCATAAAAAAATGAACTAAGTCCAAACAATATGTATTCATGTCCCCAACTTGACACTTGTCATGTTGGGAGCTACTTTGGCCCACTTGTCCCCATATTTAGAACTTAGGATAAAATAATTATCCATACTTTATACTTTAAGAAATATTAATATAATATTCATTTTTTGCTTAAGCTCCCTATCTTAGCCCCTTTTCCTTAAATTTTAACCCCAACCCTTTCCCTAACTAGTGGATTTTAGTCCCCCATATTCTTTTATCGTGGTCGGTTTGCGTGCAACAATGTATTTTATATTAATGATGAGACATATGCAAAAATAGGTGCACTAGCTTTTAACATCTAGGCTCTCTGGCCTAATTCAAAACATAAGCATCCCAACTTATAATAACTGGCTCACCACCCTATAAAACACATCATATACACAAAGGATCCCTAGCCTTAAAATCGTGCACACTTAAGTTGTTGCGTGTTGTATCCTTTAATGTGCATACTTCATTATTTTATTGCGCAGTACATGCCCGCACTATGCCATGGAAGGTGCATACAAAAATGATGTCAAATAGCTTGCCAGCTTAAGTAAATTTTCATTTATATTTACAATTGGGTTCGGCCTAGGGATATTACAATCCCCTCCCCTTATTTAAGCACTATTCTTAGTGCATTATGTAAACATATACAACAAACATTCAAAAAATCTTAAAACTGTGCGGGTATTCTACCCACATTGCATCCTCATGCTCTCAAGTAGCATCTTTAGGACCTTACCAGGTCCATTGGACATTTACAAGCCCTATGGCTTGATTCTAGAGATGTTTGATTTTCCGGTCCAGAATGCATAACAATACACTTGAAAAACACCTTCTTGCTCCACCTAAATCACATTCCAATCAATAACATGATTAGCATCAAGTATATATTTCTTGAGCAATGATACATGGAATACATTATGAATAGACATAGATGCAACAAATGTAAGCATATAAGCTACTAGACCAATACTCTCTAGGATTTCAAACGACCGACAATAGTGAGATGCCAAATCTGAAAAATTTCCCAACTTGATGGAACTTCTGTTGGCCTTCACTTTCAAGAATACACTGTCTCCCACTTTAAATTCCCTGTGAGTTATGCCCTTATCATCATAGTTTTTCTGCCTATCTTGGGCAGCCTTTAAATTTTGTTTTATTTTCAACATTTTCTCCTCCATTTCCAGGAGCAAATCTGTCCCAACCACTTCTCTCTCTACTGGGTTATCACAACTTACCAGTGTGCTGCACTTTCTTCCATAAAGTGACTCAAGTTATCTCATATTTAAATATGTTTGGTACCCATTGTTATAAGAAAAATCTACTATGTTAAGCCCTAATATTGGCTCATTACCCCTTAATTGGGGCATCTTACATTAGTAATGTTATTTTATTTATGTCAGCTTTATTCCATTAGTTGTAATTATACCTCCTAGTCTCTTATATATAACAAGGACACATTTTCATTTGGAATCATCTTGTACTTGAACATTTATGTGGGGTGAAAGGAGGTTCCCCCCTCGAAGAGGCTTATTATCTAAAATTATCTCTTTTCAAGGTGTTGAGTATTTATTTTGAGGTTTTTCTATGAAATATGGATATTTGGTTCTTAACATATGGTATCAGAGCTCAAGGTCTTGGGGTTTCGCTACTTCATCTGAGACACCTTGGAATTTTCTCTATAATTTGTTTCCTACAACATTTCAGAAGGAACGGCTTGGAGGATATTTAGTAGATGGATCAAGGTACGTTGGGTTAAAATTTTAACTCCTAAGGCATTATACTTTCGGAGATATAGCCTATGAAAGATAGGGTTCTAGAATCATCCTGAACTGAGTCATTGTGGAATTTTCACTATAAAAAAATTTCTGTAACGTTTCAGACCCTTAACTATAGAGTCTATTAAAAAAAATAGTAAGGTATCTATGGTAAAACATTTAGCTTCTGGGTAATCATACATTTGTAGATACACCCTGTGGAAGATAAGGTATCTGACTAGTCTCAAGAAGGTGTTCCAGGTAAAACGATCATAACTTCTTCCTAGAGTATCCAAATTTAGTGAGACTAGTTTCATTGGATAGTGGACATTCTTTAGTATTTTTGGTACGAGTTTCAGAATTTTATATCAATTATTTTGTGCGGGGCATGCTATACAAGTGAGATTTGTTGGAAAGGCCAAAAATCAACAAGTTGTGGGGAAGTTACCATAAATTCCACTTGGAACATCCGATTTTGATCAGACCTATGGCATTGTAGAGAAGAAATATGAGGGAACTACAAAAAAGAAAGTTTCATACCTAGAAAGGCTAAAACTTGGGAGATACAACAGAAGAAATATTGTCTAGCAGAACAACCTCAAAAGAAAGGTTTAAAAGTGATACTTGGCCAACATGCCACCCAAAAGGGAACTTCTACACCAAATAAGCCTCCAGAAAATCCTACTTGGACTCTTGATGAAGGTGAAGAAATGCGTAGGGACATAAATGATTTACAAAAGAAGACAGTAACAAAAGATGAACTATAAGAGATGATGGATTCAACAAAAGCTAAGTTTGAGGCAACAAATACTAAGATGGACACTTTAAAAGGGGTGATCATGGAAGTATTGAAAAAAATCGTAATAGAGAGGACACCTAAAAGTGAAAATGCATCCCATGAAGTTCATGATAAGGAAACAAGGAAGGTGAATCAAGAATGGAGAAACTCTAACCTTGGGTTGAAGACCAACCACGTTCCTAAGATCGATATGAGGAAGTTTGATGGAAAGGACCCTTTCACATGGATACTTCATATGGAGCAATTCTTTGATCTACATAATGTGCCAAATACACAAAAGGTACGAATTGCTTCTTTATATTTAGAACCCAATCAATTTGTACAGTATAGATGGCTTTGTTCTCGAAAATCACTTGTCACTTGGAAAATTTTCACGGAAGAAATGATAACACACTATGAGGATACAAGGAGAAATACCTTCTTTAGCCAATTGATAAATCTCAAGCAAAAGGGTTCAATTACAGATTACATTGAGAACTTCCAAAGATTGAATATAAATGTAACATATATTCCAGATGAGCTCTTGATTGATGTATTCATAGGAACTTTAAGAGATAACATTCAATGTGAGGTTCGCCTTTGGGAGCCCAAATCATTGGAGAATGCATTTATGGTGGCACAAAATGTTGAAAGTAAAAATATGGCTATGGCTACTAGAAGGACCAATCCTAATATCTATAGAGAGAATAATGCTCCTTCTTCTAAAACACCTCAACCTAAAAGGTTGACACCTCAACAATTGGAGGAAAGAAAAGAAAAAGGTTTATAAATATGAACCATTCTGGTTCAATAATATATCAAAATTATTTCTTTTGATTTCCTGGAAAATTGAATGCCCAAATAAATTTTATGTGTGAATATTTACATTCTATAGTCCAGGACCTTTCCAACACCTTCTCCCATGCTCAATTCTAAATCTCGAGCATAAAGTTATGGTTATTTGCAAATCGCCCATTAATTTTCCTATTCACTCTTCAACTTGGTGCAACTCTGTGTTGTAATTATGTAATTTTGCACCTACTCCATTGGATTTCTCATAGGATATAAATTGGGTTTCTTCATATACATATTCTGGACACTCTATCCAAGTTTCACCTTTTTCTGGGTTCTAGGCTGCTAGTTACGACCTGCTGAAGTTCTAGGCTAATTAGTGTTTTTGGTCTGGAATGCTACATGTACCTTATTTTCCATATTAAACACTTTTAACATGCCCATAAATTTATTTAAGCTATAGGAATGTATTCTATGGTTCAATATTTTTCCATTGACTACTCCTGTTCCTCAATCTGATTTCAGAGAAGAAAGTTATGGCTCTTTGAAGTCAGTTGGGTCTTAAACTGTACCCTTCACTGTTTGTGCTATAACTTTCTCATAAACGCTCTGTTTGACGAACATATTACACCATTAGAAAGATCTCTCCGAGCTATTTTATTTGAGATACAGAGACAAAGTGTCCCTTGGTACACACTGTTCTTGTGGTTTTTGATTTTTTAAAAATGCTCTTAACGACCTCAAAGACGGGCTACAAAAAGATGGCATTCAAACAATATAAATGTCGCCGAAATTCGTTGGATTTATGTTGTTGTTCACCCTTCAAACAACTTTGCGTAGACAATTTTCAACCTGTACACCAATATATAGCATGTGAAACAACACCACAAGGTAAATCATGCTCCGCAAACCTATAACCATTGTGCATCACTTCTTTGTCGTGCAAATAACTGGTGTGCACTATTTTTGTGTCGCGCTCTAATATCCACTACATGCAGTTTTGGTTCTTGCACTATTACCTGTTGTGCACAATTTTTTGTATCACAAGCTGATATTGCACGCACATTACACTCTATGTGTTGCACCATGCCAAAGTTTAGTATGCGCCACCATGCAGCAATTACTACAATGTCGCGTGACAACTTATACTCACATTACGTGTGCACCAAAAATGTTTCTTTGCCTTCTGCCAATACTTCACACCCCATGCACACCATTATTACGTGTGTGCATACTGCACACAACTTATTATGCCTACGCACACCGTACGATGCTAAATTTAGTGCGTGCACCTGCACACCAATGTTTTTCCATGCGGCGCCAAAATTTAGCACGCACACCCGCACACAAACATTTTTCTGCGTAGTGCCAAAATTTTGTGCATGCACCCGCACACCAACATTTTTCCGCATAGTGCCAAAATTTAGTGCACGAACCCACACACCAAATTGTTTCCACGTGGCCCCAAAATTTAACGCGTACACCCGTACGCCAACATTTTTCCGCGTGGTACCAAAATTTAGCGCGCACATCAGCACACCAATATTTTTCCACGCAACGCCAAAATTTAGCGTGCACACCAGAATGCCAATATTTTCCCCACTACACAAAATTTTACTCATCACAAGATTTTCACTACGCATCATTCATTTTTAGTGCACACATTCATTTTTATGCACATCGATTCCTTCTGAATTTCGCTGCAAAACTTGGGGCTTTTGCTTAACTTTTGCCCAATTTCTACAATAGACATTCTGCAACTATGAAATTTGTTCAATTTCACCCCGATAACACCAGTTCAACCTCTGCAACAAAAAATCATTGTAGGTTGACATTTCTGGAACGATTTTTTCCCAAAACTCAATTCATGAATTGAGAATTTTAATTACTAATATCACTTCAATTGTCATGGATTCACTGTAACTTCAAATTTGACCCATTATAGGTCTGAATTTGCCCGAACAGATATTAAGTCAAGAATGTCTCACCACTTGGCCAAATTTCTCCATTTTTTCATGAATTTAACAATAGAAATTGGGGATTTCTCACAATTCCACCCAATCGTTGTTGTTGGAAGATTGGTTGTTGTCATTGATGTTAACCCTAGTCATGGGTTTTGGACCGCAACATTGATAAAGGTATTTGGACATTAAGAACAATGCACATTCATATACAACACCCATGAATGGACAATATACATCATGATGTTTCCGGTGGTATGTTGCACGTCACGTGGATCCTCATGGTTGAGGGGAAATGATTTTTTGAAGATGACAAAGTGAATTGAAGAAGGAAGTACATGTAGGCCCTGAAGATAATTAAAGAAAATAATTACAAAATAAGAAAGTGTCAGATCGGCCCTAATGTTAAAATGAAGTGACATGAATGGTATAAATAAACATCATTATACATTAATTTTGATACCAGTTGAATTTCAGAGGAAATAAGAAGTAAAGAAGGCCAAATTTCAAGGGAGGATTAAATCTTTTGGTGATGTGTTCTAAGGTATGTTATTTTCAGGTCATCTTACCATTTTTTCTATAACTTTTTTTCTAGAACAATTTATATGGTGAAATCGCTATGGTATTTAGAAGACATATCAAGGTACCTCTGGTAAAAATTTCAGCTCTTTATTTGCTATAATTATGGAGATACACTCTGTGGAAGATAGGGTTTGTGACCCGTCCTGAAGTGTAATGGCTCGAATTTAATTTAAGAAGCCATTGAATTACAACTCTACAGTAAAATTTAAAAATTACTTAATATAGCACATTCGCAATCTAATAGTTCAAGTAACAAAATTTAATAACCAATTTTTATACAAACAATGCATGAATTTTAAAGAAGTACCTTAACTCTGATGCTATCCGCAGCTTGATTCCTTAGCTTGCCTCCTTAGGACACCACCCAAAACCAACCTCCCTGCCGACTAGTAGTGCCTAGCCCTAGGATATCAACGGATATCCTAGCCCTCCGAGCCCAAAACCTCCAGCAAACCCCCGGTGCACTGTAAATTCCTTCCTTTGTCCAATACTCCTCTCCCCCAAAATCCCTTCTCCCTTCTCATAGAATACAAAAAATGAATCCCTTCTCCACTCCTTTCCCCCACCCTTATTCCTCCTTCACCGCCTTCCCTTCATTAACTCCCCCACCTAATACCTTATCCCATTCTTAAAGACCTTATCCCATTATTGAATGCCTTATCCCATTATTAAATGCCTTATCCCATTCATTAAATGCCTTATCCCATTCATTAATATGTTTCCATTTACGGGAACGTAACTTAAATTAGTATTATATTTTTATTATTAACCATTAATTTAATACTTGAATGAATAATGAATTAATTAATATTAAATCAATCATTAACCCTCATGAGACACTATTTAATAATATCCAAGTAGAAATGTTATTTGAAGATATAATCGGTTTAGCTAATCTTTTAGGATTATTATTAGATTAATTATGCTTAATAATCAGAATTAAGATTTACATACACCCACCCTTGAGGAAGCTTAGATCCCAAAGTTAAGGTATCTTGTGGTACCAAGAACAAGAACATGGTTCATACATTGATAACAAGTAGCAGACATTATTAGTAAGTAAATCCAGGGAGATTTATACATACTAGTGTATGTGTACAAGAAATGTATGTGTAGCTAGTACCTGGAGATTCTCTATTACATGTCTTAATAATCGAACTTTCATCCTTTAGTATTTTTATGTATGCATCCAATACAATAAAAAAGACTATTCTTTTATAAAGACAACAATCAATTAATTATGTAATTAGTTTAATCCTGATTATGCGGTTCAATAATTTATTTTAAACAATTATAGTTTTAGTTACATAATAATGAATATTCATATATATACACATTTTCTTCATCAAATCCCACCCGCAGAGGCGGATCTCCATAATTCGGCCTATTCTACTCATCCTTCCTCCTAACTCTTCCAGCTCCATTCCTATCCGTCTTCTGCTAAACTATCTTGGAGTCAAATCTTGACCTAACTCGATAGAACGTAAATTAAGTCTCTATCGACCAAACTTCCCTAGAGGGCAGGCGTGATCATCATCCTGCGACGCAGGGCGTGACTATGCGGATTCTCCCATGACTTGAGTTTTGGAGGATACCGCGGTGAAATGCCTCACCCCTCATGGTCGGATATGAGGTCCACCTAGGTTCCACACCCTACGATGGAGGATATACGGTGGGAAAAACCTCCACCCTTTCTAACAGAACCAGGGTCAACATCTTACAATGGAATATACAGTGGAATTGTGTTGTTGGGATTTTTTTCATCGTTTATTCCGGTTTTAGGTAGTGTCGTTACCTAAAATCATGTAGATCCACACATATCATAGCAATGCATCAAACCAATATAGAATTTCCAAATAAAATATTCATACCATAATGTTTTTCGATTGATGTTCACATTATGCACTTTCATCATCTCATTATTCCTTGGCTGTTTCATAGCCCATAACATATGAAGATTAGTCTGTAACATGAACTCATACATTTCCATGCATTATCATCATGTAATTACATACTAGCATCATTTTCAATTTGGTATCCGTCTGGGATAAAATTACATCAAAGGTTTCCCAATTAGAATAGATCTCACAATATCCCATAATTCAATTTCAACACCCATTCACAAGATTATCCATTTTACTCAGTTAGATTGCATAATATCAACATCATCCAACAACATTTAAACATTCATTAATTCACATTCTCACAATGTCACATCATATACATCATCATCAATAACATTTAAACATTAAACAAAGTTTACATCCACATAATAGATCGCATTACATACATCATCATCAATAATATTTAAACACATTCATAAAATTTACATGTATGGCGGATAAGCATCATATACATCATCATCAATAATATTTAAAATTCCTTAAATTTACATGTATGTAGTGAATCGCATCATATACATCATCATCAAATAACATTTAAACATTCATAAAAGTTCAAAACAAATTTTAAAGTTTAAGAGTATCCTTAATAGTTTCATTGTGACTAGAAAATAAAAGTATATAGTCTCAGGTAGTCACATGTTTGTCTAAGTCAAAGGTGGTGTTACCTACACACCACCCTCGAGAAACATATTCCTAGGAGTGAGAAGAGGTCCAAAATAGTGTGAGGATAATCTTAAGCCATAGTGTTTCGGCATCTTCTCAAGTAGCAGTTCCTGGACTATGCTTGTCCCACTAGACTGTAGCAGTCTACTGGGCAGTTCTGAGGGCATCGTACTCTATGGTCCAATATGTGTAGTGGTTCTACTGTGAGGGTTCTTGCGTCCGATACCTGCAATTCCATACAATTTAATTTATTTGATTCATCAACATAATGACGTAAAGAGATACATGAAATGCATTATGAGTTTTATGCAAGTGGGAATTAGGCAGTACAGATGATAGGCAATGGGTCAATTTTCTCTTGGATTCTGAAAATTGGACCCGTTGCCTATAAACCAAGGTGACAAATTTGTCCCCTACCAGACATATGGTACTCTTATTGGGCCTGATGAATGAAACTTGGTCTCCCTTCATAGCTTCGGCCAGTCCTGTATGCCATCTGCATAGCTTTTCTGTCTATCTGTGCTTCCTTTATCCTTTGCCTGGTTGAATCCCCTATTCCTCCATTTCTTGAATCAACTCTGGCCAACTATTACTCGGTCTTCTAGTCTATCCCAACTCAAAGGTGGTATGCATGGCCTCCCATACAAAGCTTCGTGGGTGGCATTCCAATGATGGAACTATGATAACTATTGTTATAAGCAAACTATACCAAGTGTAAAATTATTTCTCCCATTGAGTCTGATTATCCATTACATACATCCTAAAGCATGTCTTCATAGGCTGATTTACCCTCTCAGTCTGTCCATTGTTTCAGGATGATAAGATGTGTAATTTCAACTGAGTTCCCAACGCTGATTGTAAACTTGTCAGAACCTAGAAGTGAATCTGGAGTCCTATCTGAAATGATCTTCGCCCAGTGTCCGTGAAAATGGATAACCTCATTTTACAAACACACGTGCCCATCAGTGACATCGTAAGTGCCTCTTACCAGAATAGGAAATGAGAGAACTCTTGGTTAACTTATCACTATCACAAAGTGGCATTGTGTCTATGGGATGTGAGCAGCAGCCTACAAAAAATCCATAGAGATGACTTCCCCACTTGGACATAGGAACATCATGTGGTTGTAGGAGGCCTGTTGGGTGATGGTGGTCAGCTTTCACCTGTTGACACTCTAGGCATGGCGACAAAATGGACTACATCGCTTCATGCCCACCCAAGAAGAGCTTCCTCATATCCTGCGTGCATTTTTTCACACCAGGATGCGCACCGTAAAGTGATCTATGGAATACCAGCTGAGTATGATGAAGCCGAATATCCACATTCTCAGGAATGTACATCCTTCTCGATATCTTAACAATCCGTCTGTTTCCAAACTGCCCATGCGTACTTTGGATCTAGCTGCCTCCCATTCTGGAGGTTTGGAGTAACCCCCAATACCAACTGTCTCTTAGGAGTTGTTCCAACACATGTTCCCTCAGATTTGCCTTTAAAGAGGGTACCAGGAGAAGATTTGTGGTCTCCTACTCAAGGCATCTGCGACCACATTTTCCTTTTCCTTGATGTACGAAATAACAAAATCATACTCACTCATGAAGCTCACTCCATCGCCTTTGCCTGGAGTTCATATCTCTTTGAGTGAAGAGATGTTTAAACTTTGATGGTCGTTTGAGCTCCAAGTTTTAACAAAGATAGTGCCTCCAAAGTTTCTAGAAGCTAGCATTACAGCTGCCAACTCTAAATCATAGTCGCGTATAACTCTTATTAGCTTCTTCAACTTCCTTGACGCATAAGCTATCTGCTCCTCCATCCTACATTAGCACGGCCCCAGCCCTTGCTTCGAGGCATCGTGCAGACTGTGAAGTCCTTTTCCATATCCATTGCCTCCGTAGGAATTGGTGCACTAGTTAGTAACCTCATAATCTCAATGAATGCACTATCACATTCTTCTATCCATTCATACCTGACCCTTTTGCATTGCAAAGTGGTGATGGGTTTGCCTTCTATTTTTGAGAATCCTTCTGGAATCTCCATTAATAACCTGCTAGCCCCCATGAAACTTCTCACCTCATAGCATTTTTCGGCACCGGCCACTCCATAATGGCCTTTACCTTTCTGGGTCCACAGAGATTCCTTCGCTGGAAATGATATGACCCTAAATGATGGATCTCTTTCTGGAAAAAGGAACACTTTGACAGCTTCCAATACAATTTGTTCTCTCTCTTATGTAGGACAGCACTATTCACCAGAATATTCTCATGTTCTCTTCATTCTTGGAATAGATGAGATAATATCGTCTAAAAGACTTACAAAACAGTCTAAATTACCTTCCGGAATACGCCGTTCATAGGGCTCATGAATACTGTTGGCGCATTGGTCAATCGAAAAGTTACTACAACAAACTCGAATACGCCATTCATGAAGCTCATGAATACTGCTGGCGCATTGGTCAATCCGAAAGGTACTACAACAAACTCGTAATGTCCAAACCGAGTTCGAAAGGTAGTTTTTGGGATATCACCTTCCTTAATCCTTAAATGATGATACCCTGATCGCAAATCAATCTTTGAGAATACCGTTGCTCCCTTCATTTGATCAAAGAAGTCATCTATTCGTGGCATCGGGTACCTATTCTTCACTGTAGCATGGTTCAAGTCCCTGTAGTCTATACACAGTCGTAAGGATCCATCTTTCTTCTTTACAAAAATTACAGGTGCAACCCAGGGTGAGACACTAGGCCTTATTAGCCCTAAGTCCAGTAACTCTTTCAACTGCATTTGCAATTCACAAAGTTTCGGTGCTGTCATCCGATACAGACTTTTGGAAATTGGTTATGCACTAGGTTTTAGCTCAATAGTAAAATCAAGCTCCCTTTTCGGAGGTAACCCTGGTAACTCATTCGGGAAAACATCTTGAAATTCTAACAAGACCGGATACTGATCTAATGAGGGTCCCTTCCTGTCTTTCACTGCCTTTAATACATAAAGTCGACACCCTTGTCTCAAGCATCACTTGACCTTCATAGTGGATATAAAGCCTAGCGACACTTTTCTCTGTACACCCTGAATCTCTATTGGTCTTCCTTCATCATCAATACACAACACCCTCTTTGCGAAACAATCTACCAAAGCTCGATGAGATGCTAACCAATCCATTCCAATGATTAGGTCAGACGCCCCAAGAGCAGTGACGTATACCTTCAACCTGGTAGTGCACACTCCTAGGTTTACTATGAAATTATCGACACTAGGTCCTACAACTTTCTTTTCCCCCGAAGCCATCTCGACTTGTTTAAAGTTATCATGCTCGTAGGCTGCCAACCCACTCTTTTCTAATGCAGATGGTGAAATGAAACTATCTGTCGCACTAGAATGAAACAAAATCTTAACAGTGATATGATTTAGCGTACCTGATGAATCCACCACCGTGGATTGATGTTCGGCCTGGCGGTTATTAACTTCTGCGTAAATATGGTGGCTGCTACTTTCTCTCCCCATTGGTGCCTTTCCTTCTCTATGCACGAACCCTGATTGTAACTCCGGGCAGTCACGCTGGTAATGGGTTCCCCCACACCCCTAACAGTTAACACCAGATTGAACCTATGCATTGTTATGTGTCTGTCTTTGAAATGAGTTCCTTCCCCTGGAACCCCTGCCCCTCCTCACTGTTCCCTAAGATGGTCGTGGTCCTATCTGCACCGTTGGCGATGAACGAGATGTTGCACTCGCTGCCATTGAAATCCCTGTAGCTACTATCCTTGGCGCGAATCTGTTACCATAAGGGAGTGGCCTTGAGCCCCCTCGCCTCGGAAATGTCCTCGGGGCCTTTCCTACGAATCCAGGGCGATGCGGAAATGTTGATCTTGCACCCCCAGTCAAGCTCATATGTTCTTCCACGTAACGCGCATTTTCCACAGCCTCTGCTACTGAAGATGGATTCCACATCCTCACCATAGCTCTTATCCTAGGGTTCAATCCATAGATGAAGCGCTCTGCCTGTCGTTGGTCACTATACATATACGACACATATTTGACTAGTTCCATAAACCTGATCTCATATTCTTCTATCATTTTTTTTCCCTGTACTATGGCATGAAATGCCCCAACCTGTTGTTCCTCGTAGTATGTTGGTAGATATTTCCTCCTGAACCTCTCCTCGAAAAGTTCCCAAGATACTGTGTCTGGGGTAAGGTGCAGTTGTCTTTTCAGGTTACCCCACCAGTTCAGGGCGCTGTCCCTTAACTGAAAAATGACGATCTTCGCCTTTGAGTTGGACGCATAGTCCCTTAAGGCAAAACACCTGGTCATGCCTTCCAACCATGCTTCCGCACGTTCACTGGCGCGACCTCCAACAAACTCTGGAAGTTTGATCTTCTGCAACTCTCGCGTGATGTCTTCAGGTGGAGGTCCTCCCCCTGTATCCCTTGACGCTTATGGATTACGTGTTCTAGATGGTGGGGGTTCCACTTCAGTCCCTGCCGGTTGTCGCCCCTTTAAAGTCTCATTGATGGCTTCCAACAAGTGT
>SNQJ01S0019262.1:12397-28694 GCA_010110895.2 Picea sitchensis | reverse complement strand
AAGGGAAAAATGTTTATTATTCATGTTTGCATTGTCATGATATCCTGGATACAGAAAACAAATTAATTTCTTAGTCTGTGTTTTATATTTGTTACCTTGGAAGGGGAAAAATGTTTTTATTCTTGTCTTCATTGTCATGATATCCTGGAAACGAAAAACCAATTAATTTCTTAGTCTGCCTTTTATACTTGTTAACCTGGAAGGGGAAAAAAAAAATTCTATACCTGTCTGTTTCTTTGCTTGGGTACCCCATTCGATTGAAAAAAAAAAAAAATTAGTTATGATCCCTGTCTGCGTTTTGATTGGGTAGCCCAGGCGAATAAAAAACAATTTCTTTATTTTCAGTCTGCATTTTTTTGGGTATGACGGCGAAATCATAATTGTTCACTACATTGCAACGTTAATCAGATGGTGAATGTAATGGAAATCTTCAAACTCTGCGAGTTGCCCATTCCATTTTTAATTATGTTTTCCCATTATGTTTTTAACTATGTTGGCCACATTCTGATTGCCCCATTCCGATTTGCCACATTGCGAATTGCCCATTCCGTTTTTAACTGTGTTGGCCGCATTTTGATTGCCCCATTCTGATTTGCCACATTGTGAATAGCCCATTTCATTTTTAACTATGTTGGTTGCATTCTGATTACCCCATTATGAGTTGCCACTTTGCGATTTGCCCATTCCATTTTAATTGCCAGCCAATGCACAAATTGATTTAAAATGCTATATATATTCGAGTGGTATTACATTTTCATTGCCAGGTGAATTATCTTTCCGCATTCTATTTTAATTGACAGCCAGTGCACAAATTGATTAAAAATGTATATGTATTGAGTTGTATTCCATTTAGATTGCCAGGTGACTTTTCAACTACACGCCTTCCATTTTAATTTGATAGCCCGAGTATAATTACACAATAGTTTACAGAGTTGGTAATTCTGATTTACTTTACACAACATCTTCTTACCATTTTAGATATCCACCTCTTGTGTTATAAGAATGTCAACAATTGACCAAAGGATTTATCAAGGACTTAATCTGGACACCAATTATAACTTGTTTATAAGGTTTCGATTAATAGTTTTATTTATCGCCTTGTCATTATGTTATACTGGTTAAATTTCGACTAGTTATTTTGACGTCAATGTCATTTTTGGGGTAGCATAGATCACCTTTAAAAATGTTAAGAGTTCACATTTTTAATGAACAATGTATTTTGCTGACAAGTGTTGATTTTCTTAAATGCCTATTTTGGTTCACCTTTATGATAGCTTTGATGACAATAGTAATGATAAAGGTCCATCCTTCGCCCCTAGACTTCTTGCTTGACAGATATTAGGATGCGTTAGACATCATGATTTTGGGTGTACTAGTCCTTTAGCTTGCACAAGCTTAATGGACAAGAGTTTAGTAGATGCTCAGATAAAACCTTACTAGCCCTTAGTTTTTGGCAAGTTTGCGCCTCACGCCTTAGGTCGAGCTGGAAGGGGTGATGGGTCTATCCCTACACCACAGGTTGTCTTGTAGGAAACAAGATTCCTCTGGTCATTCAAGCAATTACATTCGAAGGTTATCTTGTGTCTTGTCTACCCGTTTCTTGGGGGCGTAGGCGTAGTCTTCATGTCAATTATTTCAGTTCCTAGATCATTGGAGTTTTCTTGAGTCTTGGTCCCTTTTTTCTTGTGCCAAGGTTATTGAAGCATCTATCACCTGGGGAATGACATGATTCCTGATGAGGGGATCATGGCGTGCCTTGGGGGATAGAAACGAATGAGATCTTGGTTGGAGTAGGTTCTTTTGTGTGAGTGTTGACGAGCTTGCAAGTTGCTCTTGGCACAAGGGCGAAACACCTTTATGCGTTAGGTCCACGTGCATTGAGGTTCTAGTAATTTTTCATCTAGGCCATGATGTCGATATGGGGGTGTTGTCCCTTATCTTGTAGGTGTGGTTGTGTTTCTGTCGGAAGGGTAGTCGTCCTCCTTGTTATTTTGCACTTGTTTGCCAGTTGTCTTGAGCCGGTGTGTGGTGTCATAGTGGCTTGTTTCCTGGACTGTGTGCTAGCATTTGTCGTCAGTGGTTTGATTAAACTTTTTTCATTGTCGCCTTCTTGCCTCTTAACTCCCGAAAAAAAAAATTGAAAATAAAAAATACTACTTCGCTTGTTGTCATAATGATGGGGTCATTACAGTTTTCTAATATCCACAGATGAGCACTTTAGTTGTCCAATCTCCAATATTTTGAATAAGTTCAACCCTCACAATGCCTGCAATCCAACAAACTCTATTACCTTGTGCTCTCACCTCCAAAGCCTGTGTAAACATTGGATCAACCCAGTTTTCATTATATCCATCAAAATTCAAATCTTCTCCGACCATTTTTGATCCCGCAACCCATTCTACCTTGTTGTATGAACCAATGTGAAAATCATCCCTCACAATGCCCGCAATCCACTTTTCCAGTTCAAAATGTCAGTTGGAATGCCTATAATGATTACAAAGGAGACCCCTGACAAATTCTTCCAACTGCATAGTCAATTCCAGAACAGGTTGTACAGGAAGCCTCTGCTAGTTAGATATCCCAAGTAATGGAGGTGAAGACATAACAGTCTTAATAGGAGAACTTGATATATAGATATGGAGATAGATATGAACCCTGGCTATCTATTATTTACTTATAAGGAACCATGCACCCAATGCATGCTAATGCAACCAACCACAGGGACTTATTGAAGCTATATCAGTCTAATTTGGTCAAGCATGTTGTCCTCCCAAGTGTTTAACTTACCATAACTTGTCCATTGATGATGTGAGCACTATAACCCTGAATAACCAATCATAGTGTATAGGAATGGTACCTAGTCTTGTCCCTTGGTCCTGAGTTATTTGAAAGGATGTTATTCTTACGCTCTAGGATCTGTTTTGGCAAGATATATAGGTTAAAACAATTGTAGGATTGATTTTTTGTTCTTCGTAATTCAATTTTAGTATTTTTTATTTTCTTCATAATTCGATTTTAGTATTAAAAGAAAATCAATATATTTTTTGTTTATGATGAATTTTCCTTCAGAACTTAGTTACTTTTCTTTTCAACTGAGTATCATCATTTGATATGATTCTGATTAGGTTTCCCCTTTTCTACTTTATACAATAAACAAGGTTTCTCTTTTGCAGTATAAGCTTTCAACCATGTTTGTTTGGGTTAACTATAAGTCCTTAGACATGTTTTCATTTGCAAATCTCAAATTTGTTGATTAATATTTAGTGAATATTGTTTATTTTTTACATTGAGATTGTGTGATAATGATTTAAATGTCAAGATTGTGTGATAATGATTTAAATATCCAATTAGTAATTTTACAATTTTATATTGAGATTGTATTATTTGTATTGGATGTCTTTTCTATTTTATTTTATTGTTATTGGAAATATAATATAGAACTAAATAATTATTACATGATGAAATTCAAATCAATTCTGTGGTGCAATGTTTAATAAATTCTGATAAATGTTAAAACATATTTTTGTTTTTATATTCTTTGTTGAAATTGACATGAATCTTGCGGTGAAATTGACATGAATCTTGCGGTGAAATGTTTACTAAATTCTTATAAATGTTAGAATGGATTTTTACTATATTAATTTGGAACTGTTGTTTATAGTCAATGTAAAATTATGGTTTATAACATTTTTTATCTATAATTTATTTATTTTTATTGGGAAACTATGAATTCAAATAAAATTTATATTTGGATTAATTAAACATCTATCTCACATATAATATATATGTGAGCTAGCTCACATATAATATATGTGAGGCCCTCTCCATGTACAGGGACAGACCTGAACTCAGGCCTATCCCTGTACACAGATAGAGCCATATTCGACCATGTCCCATTACAACTAACATCAACATACTACTTATATGGTATAGATACTGGTAATACCGGACCCGAGGAGTTGTCTGAGATTTACCAGCGAATATGGTAAAATATGAACAAGTGGAATCGGTATGCATACTCTAATACATGGTGGTATAGATAATAGCCATAGTATTCCATGGATATCATACAGAGATTAATGGCCTATACCTAAGACTCAGACTCTACACTCTTAACTATATCATAATATTCACATTGTTCATACGGGTAAGATATGAAGTTGATTCCATTGATTTAGCTCTATCTTAATCAGAGTAAGTAAAACCCATCTGTATTGGATAAGAGTATACCCTTTGTAAGATCCTTGTTAATGATGCTACTAGTATAATTATAGTGTTGCTTATAGTAATAACTCTATTTACACTATTCAATACAAGTAATAAGGATAAAGAATCGCGTAATATATAATAGTTATAACATGTGGTATTGATATAGAAGAGTACTGGTCACTATGCTCATATAACTATGATCGATAGTAATACAGTGTGACTATGATTGTGCTTATATTATGTAAATATGATAGGTCTCAACTTCTATTAGCTTATCAGCTTTAACTATTCTATGCCTAATATGATTCCATTTTAATTCCCTGAATAATTCGTATTACTTGGAGCTAAGCGGGGCATCACCCCTAGTTATAGTGTACATACTAGTGAACATACAATAATCATAGACTATTTGAATCATAGAAGCATTACCATTAGTTAATATGGATCCATATTACATATATAGGTAATGGTATACATCTTGTTGTATGTGTTGTTACTAATATATCATGACATATATCGTATCTAAGATTTTAGTAATAGACGTGATTACAATACCATATTTAAGATGAGTTACAATACCATGTATTCTCCCTATAAGTGTATGTTTCCCATTAACTACAACATAGTGATTAGTGTATTAGCTAGTCTAACAAGCTCAGTATCATGGGAACAATAGGGATAAAGTAAGTGTACAAAAACATGAATCAAACCTGTTTTAATCATACCAGCTAACGGTATAGGGTTTAACATGATGAAGTAATGAGATAATATGATATGAGACCACAACAAGCCCTGTGAAAAAAACTGAATTACACTACATTCTTTGCTTAGAAGTAATGTCAGCATATTCAATACATAATGACACTCATGTAGGATATCAATATGACATATACTAGTTGTGCTCATATGTTATAGGTATACACTTCTTATACATTTTAATATTTATGGAATTGGTTCTTACTCAATACTAAAAAAAATACAACAATAGCCTTTACATTAAACTTATGATACTCTACTCTATGCTTCTATGATCTCAACATAATATAGGGTTATGACTCATACAAGAAGCTTTGTTCATGTTCTATGATGTGTAACAAGGATAACTATAAGAATAATATAGATAATATTGAATCCATAGTAATAACTAAGAGTAATACATAGCTAAACTGATGTGTTTTTGATATATTGTTATCCCTATTTGAGCTTATTGTATCTCCATATTAAGCTTACATGACTAACATGAGATATGAACATAATCATAATCCAGTAATGTTTGAATATGATGAATATAGTCGCATAAGAAACTTCATAGATAACGAATCAGTGTTGTATTGAGAATCACTGCCCTTGTTTCAACATAACATAGCTTAGTTCGATATGTATTCATGCACCCTAACCTATCTAGAAGAAAAACATAATCACAACCGATGGCCTATTCCATCCATTCATTTTATCTTATCATAGCATCTTCAATCTTGGTTAACTTTATACTAGTGTAATCCACTATTCATTGCACTACATATTTGATAGAGTCATTGTTTCCAGCTTTATGTACTATTGATTAGGATGAATTCATGATTTTCCTTGTACATGGACTGGTTGTATTCGACCCTTTCTATGTACAAGGACAAGCCCAAATTCTGTCCTTTCACTCTATATGGACAGAGACGTATTTGGCCCTGTCCATGTACAAGGATAATTGAAACTAGAAACTCTTGAATGATCTTGTTCTTGTATGTCCCATATAGTATTATTACTCTTCTGCACATTGGAAAAATTACATAAAATTTAGATTCCCATCTCCTTGACCCAACAAAGTAGATCAACACTTTTTTCTCCACTTTTTTTCTTCCCTTGCCAACAATTTTTTTTCGCATTTTCTAACCTTTTTAATGTCAAAAAGTCATGTTCAAAGAAGATCCCATTGGAATACATCAAGACAAGATTTTTTTTTTTTGTAATTTTATATGATTTTGTATTTTTGTGTAATTATGTTTTTTTTTTAATTTTTTATGTTAAATTATTTCAAGTTAAATGTTGTAATTACTTTCAAATGTGTGTGTAGAAAATGATTTTAGTGTGAGGGAAGACAATGAAAGAGAGAGTGGGTGTCACGAAAATTCTAATGTTGGTGAAGATGGTGAAGGTGGATTTAGGAGGTGACGTTATCAAGAAACATAAGATTACACACCTACGTCCACCTATCCTTTGGATGTTGGTGATGAGCTTCCCTGGGAAGGGATTACTGAAGCAATGACCCTTCAACGATGCTTAGGTGTTAAAAGCAGGTTGGAACACGATTTGAGGAGCTTGGATCTCCCTCGGGAGAGTAAACAAAGCTTGGAGATTGTTTTTCATTCTTTGCAAAACTTTATGGATTCATATAAAAAGATGGGGCCCACCACTAATAGTTTTATCGATTTGATGAGGAGGCGAAAGTCAGAGGTGATGGGCTCTGATAAATAGGACGTAGTAAAAAATAAAGTTTCAAAAGAAAACGCTATTTATATGTTCAATTTTCAATATGCACCAAAAAAGAGATGTTGAAGGTGAAATATTTTAAGCACCCCAACATAACAGGACATTTGTATAACAGATTTTTGGTAGCATATGGAAAATTATCATGGAATGATGAGGTTCCACATTATTTTTCTAGACACTTTTATGCATATTTGTTCATGGAAATGCACCCTGATTATAATAGCCTACTATTCGATTATTATGGGGATGGTAAAGGATGAACATATGATTGAAGAGGGGCATATTGAAATGCAACATTGTAGAGGCCTCCAAAAACTCTAGTATCTCTCTCAACAAGGGTATTTTCTTCACATTCATAGTTGTGAGCTTCATCAGAGGTTGGAAAAGAGCCTAGAAATGCAATCGCGAAAAATTTCGAATCAATTTTTTATGGTGTTGATGTTGGTTTGAACCGTCAGCGAGAAGAAGTTAATTCTAAGGCAATTGTTTTTTATAAAACAAATGTGGAGTTAGATACCATGTCAGTAGAATATCTTAAGGAGTATGCACAAATTTTTTGTGATGGTTGGAAGGAGGTGATTCAGAATGATGAACCAAACATCGGATTAGTATGTGTTCTAGTTAGTAAATTTTCGACGCATTTTATGATAGCTTACTTCTAATTCTAGATCTAAATACATATCATTGTATCTATAGAAATAATTGAGTTATTATTGTCATTAATTACAACTTGAAGATATCTTAAACGAATCTCCAGTAAATAGGGAACTTGATTCCACAAGTTTAAATTTGGATGGGTTGAGTTATGTATGTGTTTTCTAATATCCACAGATAAGCACTTTAGTTGTCCAATCTCCAATATTTTGAATAAGATCAACAACATGACATTTATAATTTTGTATAAATATGAACACATTGTATGCTAGATTTATTTCTTAGTTGTGTTGTTCACAGATCCCTATTCAATCTCCTACTACTTGGGTAGGTTTGTCCCAATTCTCATTGAGAGAGTTTGAATAGGGTGGGAGTTCACAGGTATCAATGCATGTTGAAAAAAAAAATAGTTATATATTAAAATTGCAAATTGTCATTTAAATTATTAATTTAAAAGAAGAATGTCTTAAAAAATATTTAATTTATTGAATCATAGGTTGGCACATCATAGACATTATATGTTTCAAAATTTAAAACTACAATTTAATGTGTTAAAATAATTTAAATTTAATTTTCAAATTTTCAAATTTGAAATGTGTTATATAGGGAAATGTGCAGAAGAGAGTACCTCAGAGTGTCCTTGAACAAAATGTAGAGAAAATAGTGTGGGAGATTGAGATTTAGGAGGAAGCATCCATACTTGGGAAGGATGTGTCTATTCATGATGATTCATAAATGTATGTTCATTGCACATTACTGAGTTATAATTTTCTTTTTTGTTTGGATTTTATACAAAAATATTCAAGCTTATTTTTGTTGAATAAGCTTATATTTTTTACTTTTTTAAAATTTTTGTTTTCTCAAATTTTTAGTTTAGCCTTTCCTATTCATATGGTTACTAAACTAGTGTTTATATAAATTTTCAATGCTTTGATCAATTACTTTGAAATATATAGAACCCCTAGATATAAGCTTAGAATTGTCTTAAATGGTACATTAAAGATTATTTATGTTTAGATCATTATGAATACCTAATTTTGAACTTGAACATTTGATTATTTGAGAACATACTCTATCCCACATCAGAAAAGGGGAAGTTTCTAAATTTTCTTCGATTGCATTCCTTGACTTCTTTTCCAAGAATGGTGTAGTATGGACATTTGTGTTTTTTGCATACAACGAAGTTAAATCCTTCTTTCTAGGGTATTTTCAAACTCTTAACTAAATTTGTTACTAACCACAAAAACCAACATTTAAGTAGACTTAAAAATAATCTATGTACATTCATGATCTCACTTATGTTTAGATTATGATGAAGGCATATTTCAAAGAACATTTGATTATATGTAATATGAATACATCCAAAAGACCAAAGATTTAATTGGTTTTTGAAGAATGACTTAATATATGTTAAGGTTTGTGTTTTCTTCATGTACATGAAAGATTATATGAGAACATCTATTCCACCACAGAAAGAGGAGATAAGTATTTTCTTGAAGAATAGTTTTTAAAATGGAGATTTGTGAACTTTCATAGATACAAGTAATTACTTGGAAGAATGGCTTAATATGGAGATTTATGAGTCCTTTAATTTGTTTCATAGATATAACTAATTTATTGGAAGAATGACTCAATATGGAGATTTATGAGTTCTTTAATTTGAAAGGGAATTTGAGGGCATTGGATTATATGAGAACATCTATTCCAATGCAAAATAGTAGATAAGTATTTTACTGCTGAGGAGATAAGTATTTTACTATTGAGTAAATAAGATCACATGGAATGAGAATTTCACCTAAAGGATTTGGGACTTTATCCACAAGGAGATAAGTATTTTATTGAAAGAATGACTAAATATGGATATTTGTGAACTTTATGCATACACAACTATATTTATTTTTTAGACTTTGAACACAAAAATTGGTTTCCAAGAACATAATTTTTCTCTTTAAATTTTTTTAAGATTTTAGATAAGCTTTTACAAATTGTTTAAATCATGTATTCTTAATGTGGAGAGTAACTATTTTGGAAGTTTCAGAACTTTGTAATGGAATTTTGGTTTTAAAAAAGTGCCAAAAAAGAGTAATAAAAATAGAGGGATAATCTTGAATCCTAGGAAGTCTGGTTGCTTATGTTATTATTTCTTATTGTTTATTTAATATTTAGTTAAAGGATATATGCTAATATGTGTTATTTGTTTTCTTTTTATTGTTTTTTATTATTACAGATGTTTACATTATATTTGCTGGAAAAGAGTATGTTGGAAGATGAGACTTAACCCTTTTGGTATGTATGTCAATTTTGATTTAATCACAACTTGTTTTATTTATCTAAAATGGTCCACGTGTACATTTTATTTCAATTTGTATATATATTTTATTGTAAATTTTTAAATTTTGAATTTCACGAATGTTTTATTTTGGAGGTATGAATTGCAGGTACGAAGTGATCCATCTTAAAGAGATGGCTTAGTGTTCATAATTTTGGAGTTAAATGTATTAGTTTTTGTTATCATCCTAAAATGAATGTGAAACCTATGTATTTTGTTCTGTAACTATTCAAACTTTCATTCTATATATATATATATATATGATATTTTTGGAGCTCAAAATACCAATTTCTTGTCTCATATTTGATTTCTCTTATATTGTTTATGATGGTGGAATATATTGTTTATTGTTTCATATTTGATAAATCTCTTATATTATTCATGGTAGTGAAACTTATATTGTTTATGACTGTGACAGGATAATTTATGTTTTATGGACAACAACTTATAATTTCAATAGGTTTCTTCATCTATGGTTCGTGTCAACTCACCTTAAATTCATTTCCATCCATCCTCTCCCTTGTTTCTTCTCGATGCCAAGGAAAAGGAGAAAATCCAAGAGAGGGGATTCACGATATAGCTCATGGGGGAGAGGAAAAAAAAACACTCCAGACTTGCCACCAGCTACAACTCACTCCTCCACCTTGGATCTCCCTCCTATGTCATCCCCGTGGGCTTGTATAGTGGAGTGGTTTGAAATCATGGGTAATTCACTCATCTTTGCACCTAAGCTCAACCCAGAATTGTTCCCCATACACTAGCCTCCCTCCCGCCTTCCTTCTTCGTCCTCTCTCCCTAGCCTAACTACCTCCCACACTTCTCTCCCCCCCTCCAAACTTCTTTTGCCTCCCCCCACACTTCTTTCATAGTTCCACCACCACCTTCATGTCCTCTTTCACCCCCTCTTTCTCCTCATGCACAACCTTCATGTGCTTTGTGCGATGGGTTTATGGAGCTACATAATTATTTGGACAACATCTAGAAGTCAGTCTTCAAAGTGAGGTGTGATATGGAAGAGATGTTGAATAGAGATGAACTTATTGAAATTTGCGAGGAGCGTTTGGAGACTCTCATCTGCACTCTCCTTCACACCACTCTAGACACAGGGCCTTCATCCCCAAACATTGTGCATAATCCTTAGAGTAAACGAAAGCCAAGCCCAAGCTCCAGATGAAAACAATTCTCATAGTTTTTCATGGTTTTTTGATGTCTTTAGACAGACTACTTCTCTTGGCTCTAGACCTCCTTAGTTTCTAGTCTTAGAACAACAATATGTCACATGACATTTTTTTCTCCTTTTTCTGCAATTGTGAACTATTTGGACAAGTGGTAGCATTGGTTTCCCATCTGGGTGATGCAGCTATTGTCTCACTGGTTACCACTACATATGTAATTTTTTTATACCAAAAGGCTTTAATACATCTTTCTAACATAAAAAAATACAAAAATAAATTTTTATGATTTTATAATTTCAATTTTTATGATTGTTAGAGGATAAGATTTTTCTTAAAGCCACATGTTCTGGTTTCTCTTTTGTGGAAGAACATGTGGCTATTAGGTGGAATTGTATATACATAATTAGTTATTGATATAAGTATTCTACTTTATTTACAAGAAAAAAAAAGGTTAATTTATGTTTTACTATACTGTGCTGAAATTAAAAATGTTTTATTTCATTTTATTTATAAACATCATTGTTTTATTTCCAACAATAAACTGGTTATGCTAGTCTTTGGTTTCTTTTCGAGCTTCCAATATATTTATTCAAGAAAATGTGAAATAAAAGGGTGTACATTGAAATAAAAATTGAAATAGAAGCATGATTTAGAACCTATTTTAATATGTAAAATTAAACATACTTTAATAGAAGTAAGCAATTTTCATTAAAATTTATATTGATATAAATTGTTTATTTATCGAAAATGGTGATCTGGAAATTATCAATCCTCTGCACGTTGGAAGTATTCAGTAATTCCATTAATATGACACCTACAATTAATTGAGGTATTCACTATACCATTAATGGAAGTATTCATTATTACAGTCCAACACTAAACTGGTTATGTTAGTCTTTGGTTTATTTTCGAGCTTTCAATATATTTATTCAAGAAAATGTGAAATACAAATATGTAATTTGAAATAAAAATTGAAATAAAAACATGATTTAGAACCTATTTTAAAATGTAAAACCAAAATACACTTTAATATAAGTAAGCAATTTTCACTAGAATTTATATGATATAAATTGTTTATGTATCGAAAAAGGGTAGAAAATGGTTGATGGAAATTATCAATCCTCCACACATTGGAAGTATTCACTAATGCCATTAATATGAAATCTATCATTAATTCAATTAAAATTATGAAAATGTAAATGTAGGAAACCAAATATTAGTAGACGACCTGTTATGTTTTATTTTTTGTTATCAAGCCACAAAATTAAATTCATTTTTAACTTAGTTTTTTTCAATCAAACTCAATGAAAACTATGTTTAATGTGTATAATATAAGTAGTTTTAGGTTCATCATACACATTTTTCAAGTAGCTCATAATTTCAATTTTCTTCAGAATATTGAAATCTAAATGCATAACTTTAACATTTTAGTATAATATCAACACATTTGGAATCAAAATTCACAATTTTATAATTAAAATTGATACTTTTTAATATGTCTTTAAAATTTTTAATTATGATGTTAATCATATGTGTTAGGTCTTGAATTCTTTAATTAGGATGTGAATCATACTTTTAAAGATGTCATTAAAGTATTTATAAGATATCAATAGTCCCTTATAATGACATGGAAATGGGTCGTAGTTTTGATATGAAGTTATCCTCTTCATATGAAAAAGCATTGAACAATCATTGCAAATAATGAATTCAAATCCAGATGTAGTAAATTAGTTACATGCATTAAAGGATTTGTGTATACGATATGGATAATTTGTAGGATTAAAGTATAATCATCCAAAGTATAGGTCAATTTAGGTTCCCTAGATACAATCTATAGGTTCTTCCCTAAAATTGTAAATAAGGCTTAATAAACTTTACAATTCATCAAAAATATAACTTTTGATAATTGAAAGGACACAACTGGAAATGATTCTAGAATCCTAGATATTCATAAATACGTGTACTTTCAATGAAAGATATAAAATTATGGAATGTACATGTAACTTGTTTGAAGAAATCATAATGTTATTCCATCTTCAATTATATGTTCATGAACAACTTTGGACATTTTCCATTTTCAATTTTTTTTTTCTTGATTGAACTTCTATTAACTTTATGTGTGCAACACATACCAAATGACTATATTCAAAACTTATGACATCTGATTGGTAGTCTTGTAAGTGAACATGATTATCGGTTTGAGGGGTTTCTTGAAAACAATATCCTTTCAATGCGATGGATCCTCTTCCATATATAAAACTGTTATCATCAAAATCTTCTAATAACCTCATCTTTTGTTATGTGCATCGCATCAAATAATATTTCACCTTTTCATTGTTGTCTATAGGTGAAACCACAACAACGACATCTCATGCAAATAATTTTATATAATGGACAACAAATAGTTCATATTAGATTATCACACAAGTACATCTACAAGTTATTTGAAAAAATTTAAATATAAAAATTACCTTCTCTAACAAGATCAAAAACTCTATCGCCATCAACTGACACTATAGTTTCATTTGATTACATATCCTCTGAGCTTGCAAGTGGCAATTTCCCTTTTATATTAAGTTCGGTATGTGTCCAATCTTTAACATATTATACATTTTTGTTTTCGCAAATTTCTATGGATTATGTGTCCTTTATGCAAACTGAACAAAAACAAGACTCATTTCTTCTATCAAATGAAAACACATTTTGATAGCGTTTTTTTTTAACTAAATGCATTTTTTGTGTCCCATTTATTGTACCCGATTCATATGGGATTGATATATTTACATATTGGATTCGAACATACCAAAAAAACCTGAACAAGACAATAACTTTTTAACTTGAAATATCTCAAGAAAATGATTGAAGATTGAATATAAATTTGAGCACGTGAATAAAAATATCTTGTTTACATGTGTAACATGTATATATAAACACACCTACACACACCCCTTCACATATTATTTTCTTGGCTTAGCGCCATTTTGATCTGTTCAACAAGTTGATCAACAGATTCAAATCGATCGGCATGAGGGTTCATCTGATACCTTCGAAGTGACCATTTTACACATTCCCCTGGACCGTCATTCTCTCCTTTTCCATGACCAGTCTCAAAAAAATTCTAGCAATGTGTAATGTTTGATTTTTTATGAAGAAGACACAAACAATAGAATGATCATGAAGATTTGAACTGACTCGTACACCCATGTGACCATATCCAATGTCGATCGAATCCAATCCCACGTTATTTCAATGAATCATAAAATTTATCAAAATAATGTTGTGCATAATGTGTGTCGTGTGCTCGATCATCACTTGTCATTGGTGCTTTCTATGTTATCAAGAATCCATTAAGAATGTCTATATAGAGCGTGGACAAATATAGTGACTTGATTAGAATGATAATATTCACTCTGTATTTCTTTTTGTACATCGAATGTGTAATTCTCTGCAAAATAAACTACAAACAAAATTGTCCCTGGTGGAAACACTTCACGTGATTATTTGAATTGTAATTCTTCTCATTAAGATCTATGTGAATGCTTTGTGTATTTATAAATTTCTTCTTCAAATTTGATGAAGGAGCATCGTAAACAGTCAAGTGAGCATGAAGGAGGAAGACAGTTGGAAGACTACCAGCGCATGTTTTGAAATATTTTTGAAACATTAATGTAATGGTTAAAAGAAAGTGTACTTGCGTATTGTAAACAAATCATGAGCGATTCACTCTCATCTGTAGGAGGTAGAGGCATTTATGCGTAGTAAATGAAAGTAGGTGGAATTGAATGTTAGATTAGACAATTTAGAGAGCAAGAGTAAAAACCAACTATATACACCCTCATCTTTGCATCATTGTATCAATCAGAATGAGAACATTAGCATAGAGTAGAGGAGATTTATAGCAGAGAGTAGTAGAGAAGAACCCATGTACAAAAGTTCTGAATTAATATATGAAGCTTGATTCAAATTCATGGTGTTATGATGCTTTTTGTGTATACATGCTAAATGGTATGCTTATGGTTGTTTATTCTCTTTGTTATGCATTTTCTTTAATATTGTGTGAATGTATGATTTCATGTTGAATGTTTGAAGTCTGAGAGAGAGAGAATGAGTTTCAATTGTTTCTATTCTTGAGTGAGAAGTTCTTGCAAGGAGTGCAGTGAAATCATCCACAAGGAGTGCATTGATGAAGGTTCAGAGTTTATCTCTGAAATCTTAGGAGGGATATTGTTGTTCTCATTCCAACAGAAGTGCAGGAGTAGCACAGGAATCCATGCAAGGAGTGCGCATGCATTGGAATTCTTAGGACTTATCAACAAAAGGGGAGTTGAAGGACTGTGGTTGCAGAGGAGTTGCATAGAGTCGAGAGATTCAAACATTTAGAAATATTTGAAGGATTGTCGCAAGGAGTGCATGCAGGAGTCTTCTGGAGACTCAAAGTTGTAATAAATCTTAGGAGGTGTAGCATTCTTGAAGTGTTCAAAGAAAATTCAGGAAGGTCACAACAAGGGGACATTAGTTCATTTCACAGAAGTTGTTGAGGAGGAACGAATGGTTAGAATTATCCAAGGAGAGATTTCGAAGTTGTGATAATTGTAGGATCTACAGAAGCTACAAGGTGGATAGGGGAGGACAAATCCATTAGTTGGTATCAGGAATCAACGTGGACCGTTGATCATGACCTGTTGTGTGTCGTCAGATCATTTCAGGGTTCGGGAACCTGAGAGGATAGTGGATTGGAATTGAGAGTTTCAAACTCCTGATATCCAAGAGTCTGAAATCATGATAGTTGTTGGATTGAAGGGAGTCTTATAGTCGTTAATCCCGTTGGAGGTACTATTTCAGATTTTGGGGTTTTGAAGGTGGAAAAGAGCTGGGAGATTTGCATCTAAATCCACAAAATAGCGAAGTCTGAAACCCTGATGAAGTGACACAACCCATGTGGAAGTCAACTTTTGGTTGACCTATCGAGTTTTGGAATTTTGGCATTTGGGAAGACGAGGAGTGAGAGATTCTTTGTTCCGAGATTCCCAAAATCACAAAGACGCAATAATGCATGCAAGATGAGGACGTGGAAATATTTCGGGGATTCATCACTTTGGGTTTTGACAGTTGGAAGGTCGGGAAACTCGACGACAGGTATCGTGAAGTCGTGAACCTCAAAGCCCTGAATTTGAATAGGGTGTGATACTATTGTAGCCTAGGGGAATTGAGTTGGTTCCTGGTGTTTGTAAACATAGGCTCATCTCATAAGGACCTGTGGATAAATTGGTCGAAGGTTCTGATAGGAATAAAAAAGAGTCACTTTGGCTCAGAGGGAATTTTGAGCGATCCTGAGAGCGTATCTTGACCTGCGGGTTGGGGGTTTGTGGAAGTTGTGGTATCAGAGCCCAGAAAGGTTTCTTTTCTTTCTGTAGCAGAGGAAGGAAGCATATTTCTCAGCCATGCCACC
>SNQJ01S0019262.1:0-10274 GCA_010110895.2 Picea sitchensis | reverse complement strand
AACAAATTTGAAGGGGAAGTCCTATTGGGGAAAGGTAAAATGAGGACTGTGAAAGGTAATTATTAGATGTTGACGTAGAATAAATATATTACACATCTATTAAATTATTCATTTATTAACAATAACTAATTAATGATATTAAAATTTTATGCTATCATATAGTTGCTCGAGAGTGGGATGCTTTACATTTATACATTGCAAACAACCTTAATTGGATGGAGCATTGGATAGAATATACTGAAGAATACTTAAGTAGGTTATCTTGGGAAGGGGTGAGTAAGATGATTAAAATAGCGCATCGTTATCAAGATCAATTTCCTGATCTTACATCAAGGGAAGTTGATTTAGCCTTTGGTTTAAAAGATAAACAGGCAAGTTAAATTCGTTACCCACATTTTCCTAGTTTTTCCCCAAATTTTCAATGTATATGGTTTGTTTAATTATTGAAATATATATATATAGTAAATCCTATATGAGGATTATTAATTCGCAATTTATTTTTTACTTGTTTTCCATGTTGCAGTTGAAACATCACAAGGCTATGCGGTGTAATGGTCGTAAATTTCGTATCAAAATGTTGGATGATAAGATGAAAACCTTGGATTGTGGGATAATTGTAGTGTTCAAGGTCACCCACATTTCCTCTAGAAGTGATAGAAATCTGGAAGAAAGTGAGAATAGGTACTATAGCCTTTTGGAGGATATAATTGAGTGTGATTTTAGTTCCTTCAAAATTGTTTTGCTTGAGGTTAAATGGTACAGGATACAGATTCATGAACGTGATCCTGAAAGAACTGTTACTGAGCATGATAATGGATTTACCATGGTTAATACAAGGGCATCTGAAGCGGGTATAGAGCCTTATGTTCTTCCAAGTCAATGTGAACAAGTATTTTACTCATAGGTACCTGGTAAACCATGTTGGTCTACATTGTTAGATATGATCCAAGAGGAAGACCAGTAAAGTACAATCATGTATCCAAGGATGAAGATAATAACGAGGAAGAAGATCATGATTATGAATATTAGGAGTAGGTGGCTCATGTAGTCGATGTGTCAGACGAATAATTTGAAGAAGTTGATCATCCAAATGTAGGAGACGATGAGCTCATTGACGATATCGATAACTATAGTAGCGAAAATGGTGTTGATGATGATTTTGATACGAATGAGCCTTTCACCAATATCAATTCTGAACCAGATCCTGATACAGATGTTGTACTGGATGAAGAAGAATATGACTGATATTTAATTCATGTTAAACGGATGAAGAAGAATAAGGACTGAGCATTTAATCTATGTTGAAAAGAAGAGGGATGCCTGAGTATCTTTATGATCTTATATAAGTTTTATATTGTATAATATAGCATATGACAGCATGTTCATAATTTCAAATTAGGTAATATGGGAAACTTGAGAGCATTTTGAGGGGGGGGGGGTATAATTAGAGATTCCACCTTCACTTGGTTGCCTCCGCTTAGTAGAGAATGACCACTCAAACCAAGAGGAGCTCTGCACGACTGCGCTTAATCATACCTGTTATCACTCCAAGAAACTCCTTAATGTTGTAGACTAAGGATGCTTGGTAACTTAATAAATCATGAATAATGAAAGTGTGGATCAATGGGATAATAGAGAGTAGCTAATGGGAAGACAACTCACAATGCAATCGAATGAAACAATTCTTTTAGGAATCAATGACCAGACAGAGTAATATCAAAAGATATGGAGAAAACTGATCTAGATAATCAAGTACAACAGTGTGTATGATCATACAAGCCAGCAAGAATTCCTTTAGTTCAAGTTTATGAGATAAATAAGAAGATGACAGTTCTTAATAGCTGAGATAAACTGAAATAAAGTACAGAACATGGAATAGATGAAGAAATCTGTCATTAACAACAAAAGAAGACTGTCTTTTTGTATTGGAAAATAAGTGTCTTAGTACAATAGCAAAAGAGTATCCAAAATTGAACCTCCTAGACTCTTAGAAAAGCTAGGCATTTATAGCCTTTTACAATCAGTTTTCAGATCCTAAAACAATGGATCTGATATTCTAAAAATATAAAGTCAAAACTAATTTACAAAAGATAAGGAGAGATCCTCAAGATGAGGTCAATCTCTATCTTTTGGTCTTCAAACATTGGTTGAAAGTTGATGAAGTGTAGCCTAGCCTTCCAAGGCTGTTTGATTTGGTCCTCCAAAGATAAAACTCGAATTTGGTGATGTGTCATTTGATTCCTATCATTTTTCCCTTGAAAATGACCAAATCTAGTAAAAAAATTCCCTTTTGACTTTCATCTCCAAGAATGGCCTTCAAATTTTGATTTGATAATTCATAACCAGCTTATTGAAGAAGATTTCAAACCATTCAAACCCAAGGAATCTCGATCTGGGAAAAAATTCAGCTATTTTGGTCATGACAGGCTTTCACCAGCTAATTTACCTGAAAATCTGCTCCTTAGCTGGTGAAAGGCAGAGCTTTCACCGGCTAACTAGTTATAATTCTGCCTTTTGCGGTGGTGAAAGCACAGATATTTTCAAAATCAAATTTCTCAGTCATGGAGAGTCTGTTTTTCATGCTTAAATAGTCGATCGACATCTACAAATCCTAATCTTTCCAATGGTGCTTTCAAATCTGCATTTGGATCTTGGGAAACTAGTCAAATTTTCCCTACAATATTAGGCATCGTTCTTTCAAAAATGCCAGTGCATTTTTTATTGCTAACATATAGCTCCAATTGGGATGGATACCTCCCTATGAGGTCTCCAAGAACCTAGAAAACCTTGTGCCTTTAGTACTGGGCCATGGATTCATTTAGCCTTTTCATTCCTAGCAATGTTTATAACCTACATTTATGTCTTTGGATATTTACAAGATCCCTTAAAATTGTGTTTCTACTCTGTTTTTATGGTTAATGAGCACACACAAGCTCGCCTAAACCACCGAAAACAGAAACTTACCCAAAAATCAAAATTTGATGAATCTTGATTACTTGCAAGAGTACAAAGACCTCAGGGCTTGCTAGACAAAGTTCCTCTCTCTCTTATTGGACAATTTGCTTGATATGGTTTTTCTGATTGCATAAGTGGTACAAAGCTCTCCATTTCATGTTTGATGATTTTATCAGAAACATCAGGTGGCTCTCCCCGTAGTTGCAAGGAAGATGGAATCACTACCTGATTTGCCTTCTTTAACTGGACACATCCTGTTGAACTTGTAAGTCTCCCAGATAGATCATGTGCTCTCTCCGTATGCAAATAAAATTGACTCTGCACCTAAGATACCTTCTTTGAATGCACTTGTCCTGCTGACTTTATTGCACTTGCTGAGTGATTTTGACCTTTCTTATGTTTCCTCCCCTTTTTCCTTTCCAAACAAGATGGGCAGTACCAGTTACTTTCTGGTACCCCTGCAAGTGGTGGATTCAAGCAATATGTGTGATAGCCATTATCACAACCGTCACAAAGGATGATATCTTCATCGTGATCATCAATAAAGAAAATTGTACAGAGACAAGAAGGGCAGAACCATGTCAGTGGAGGGACACTTGCTAATGGAGGGCTCAAGCATCTTAGATGATAAAATTTATAGAGGCATTTTTCATTACTACATTCTATAAGATGATCATCGTCATTTTTTCCAGTCGAACAAATTTTGCACAATTTTGCAATTAATTGTTTATCATCATGTTCTTCTTATTTCCTACTGGTATGAGGCATTGTCTCTGCTCCACTCTTATGCAAATAAAACCCTTCATCTCGCTGAATTTCAATCACCTCTCCATCAATATTAGCTCCAGCCTCTTTCCTATTACATTCAAGCCCTACTTTGTAATGCTTTGGTTCACCATTTTCTCCAGTGCTATGCACTTCCATCTGCCCACTTTTCAGTTTAGACACCACACAATTTTGGAGTGACATGTCCACACCCTCATTAACCATATTGTCCTTCTTATCACAAAAGGGGTAAACCTCAGACGACTTCTCTCTGGCTAGTGAACAAGATACACAATACCAACTAGTTCTTGGAACCTCCTCCAGGGAAGGTGGAAGGAAATACCTATGATAAGCTGCTTGGCATTCATTACAAATTATGATGCAATCATTTTACTCATTACTGCCACACAATGTACACTGGACTTGATTGGCTGATGAATCTATATCTCCTTTATTTTCCACACATCCATTCGTGCATCCCTCCACATTTTCCATTGTAAGAGTTCGCTTGCTTGAAAGATGTACATTCCTTGGTATATTTGGTAAGTTATCAGTTTCCATGCAATTGGCTGCTTCCCTACTATGAGCATCGTCTTGCATATTACTCAAAGGTATGCATGGATTGCATCCCTCTTCAGCTCTCAAAATTTGCATCATTTTGTCAGTCTGTATACTGTTGTGGCAACAATCGATGATTTCCTTAGGCTGCTAATCTAGAACATCATGATCAAACACTGCTCCACTGATACTTGCCCTTGTGTTTATGTCTGTATGAGGAATGTTGCAATTTCCTTCATATTCTCCCTCGAGCAAACCAGAGACCTGTTGTGTCTTTTCTTTGTCTCGCAATCGCCATGGCTGCAAGGTGAGCTGACCGAGTTAACTCTGCGATCAGACTGGTTGATCCATAGTGAAATATTGATTTATCTTATTGGCTTTAGATACAGTAGGTTTAGCATATGATTGTGCTATCTCTGGATGCACCTTCAAGTACCAAACACCATCAACCTCAGCCCTTAAAGAAGATCCTGACTTTTCCATAATTAGTTGTTGATGTGTCCCTCAAACCCAGGGATTATGCGTGTAATTGATGAACATATAGATCTAGAATCAAAGCGTGTGACTCAACAAGAAACTATAACTTAATAACAAACTTCTAATTCATCAACAACATGAGATATTTAGGTAGAGACTAAACAAAAACTGTGACTCGACTAATAGACACAGATATTTGAGGCAATAATTGTTCAAGCATGGATCACAAAACCAGAATTTAAGCCGTTTGATAATTGAAACGCACACCTGTATGATGAGTTTTCTCTCCAAACTAGAGTTTCAACCACCTTTTACCACTTGAACGAATCTGGAGCTGTAATTGTGCGCCTGTATGAGGGAATTTCGGCTATTTGATCTGCGAGTCATACCTATGACCTGTTGATTCCTGGAAAGCGCTGATGAGCTCTGACAACCTTCTTTGTTTGACATCATCTGGAACATCATCTACATAGTTTCGATGAGAATGTGTTTTCTCCCACAGACTGTAGACAAACAAGTAAGCCATATCATAACCTACGGACTTAATGAGGCTCAATGTATCAGCATGGTCCTGTTTTGTTTCACCACAAAATCCATAGATAAAGTCACTGCTTAAGCCAACGTCAGGAATAATATTTCGTATTCTTTCCACAAGATCCAGATAAACTTCTCGTGTATAACCCTGCCGCATTCTTTCAAGAACAGTTGTACTCCCACTCTATGCTGGTAAATGAATGCTTCTATATATGTTCCATCGATCTTTCATCAGGAACAACAAGTCATCAGGAAAAATCCTTAGGGTGGGGAGACGTGAATCTAAGCCGCTTTTCAGGAAATTCAATAGATAGATGATCTAATAGATTGGAAAAGTGTAGTCCAGTATTCTTCACCTTGCATATGCTGGAAAAGCCTTGACTAAGAGCCCAACTGTTCCCTGTAAGAACTGCCCCATTCCCATCAAGGATAGATATATCATTATAACTGTTCACGTTCTGACCAAGAAGCATTACTTCTTTCACACCTTGCTCCCAAAGCTCTCACAATGGACTCTACTGGTCGTGACCTCTCTCTCCCCACATGAAAGGTACAATGCAGAATGAACACATATTGTTACAGCCACGCATTATGAAGACAAATGTTGTAACTAAATTGCTATCACTTCTTACTGTATTGATATCATCATATGTTCCTTCAAGGGACAAAAGTGTATTAACTCCCTTTTGACCATAATCTACAACTTCTAGCAAGCGAGGCATGTCCCTGTAAACATCAGGCCCACAAACTACATCAAGCATCTTGTCTGATTCGATTAGTTTTTCTTTCAAACGTTCTTCCATGCACCCCAGCACAACCACTTTTGGAGGAACAACTCACTTTGCTCGTCCCTTTTCAACAATGCTTTTTCTGCTTTCACCAGCTAACTCGCCTTATGATTCGCTAGTTAGCTGGGGAAAACGCTTCCTTTCACCAGCTAACTGGTTGTAGAATTGTGTTGTGCACTGGTGAAAGCTCTACCTTAGACCAAAATGAAATTTCACCTCCAAAACTATGATTCCATCAAAACTCAATGTGTCTCTGCTTTATTCCCTTGCATGTTCACAACAACCTGAGCAAGCGCTTGCAAATCTGGGTGTGACTTTTTCTTTTTCTTTGATTTTCTGATTTTCCTTTTAAGGCGATTTGCTAACCACCATAGACTGTTATAGTCTTTGGTGATTTTCTATTTCCTCTTCTTTTCCTTGACACTTTTCTCTACAAGCTGAAGTGTTGTCACCGACCTTTCTGTTTCATCTTCTATGCCACTTTGATCTCTGCAAAATTGTAATTTGCATACAGCCTGCTCTGCTTATTCAACAATAACTGAAATCGATCTACATGCTCATAGGACGAGCTTATTTTTCTGTCTACTCCTACATCTAACTGCTACAAATACATGTTTTAGGTATATACAAATTTCCAGAAAAATAATTCAAGCATCAAATTGCTTGACCCATCTTTATGTATACAACATGGAATAGGGAAGGAGAACAAAAGATACCAGAAGAAGACTGCAACCGGCTCACGTTCACTGTTGCAAACCATGATACCAAACTCTGTAATATATGACATCATTGAAAACTGTGAGTCCATCCACATAGCCATTGGATCATAAAATTTATGTATGACAATACTTTGTTGTTTAAAGTGGAAAATTTTCTTCCTTGTATTAGTTCTATGATGTTCCTGATCTAATCTAGGACTATTTCCATATGCAATCTGCTCTTTATCATCTGGAATCTCAAAAGACATAACCATTAATTTTTTAGAAAAGTATCATATTCAACCACAGATTTTCCAACATAATTATATTGTCCATTAATTTGATAAAGCAAATCATATTCATGACAGAATTCTAGAAAAAGGACATCAACTGTGAAAACTGAATGATTGACTTCATCTTGATGTTGTTCTTTGATAGGCAAAGAAAGAGGCTCTTCAAGATCAAATCCATAGCTATCATATATAGGTTGGCTGCTGCTCAAATCAACATCATTTGATATAGAAATCTGATCTCCTTTGTCTGGATACTTATCAAAGATAGGTGAACAAAAAATCTCTGTATCTGGTAAAGAAAGACAAGCAATCTTCAAATCCTTCTCATCAGTCACAGGCAGGTAAATGTCATAATAAGCTTCTTCAAAAATTTGAGAACAATCCTCTTTTATAACTAATTCTTCATACAAATAAAAGGAAGCATGTGCAACAGAAATAAGATCTGATGCATCTATAGATATATAATTCTCATTATAACCATTTGTATCATGAAGATCTTCCTTAACAACATAACTTTCATCTCCGCAAACAGAAGAATCAACTGCTTCCTGCTGAACATGTTTTCCAAATTCATCAAAACATTCTTTAAAGAGACTTTCATCTGAAAATTCATCTTCTTCTTGCCCTACCCTATAATCCTTTTCATTTTTGTTTAAAGTAGTAAGTACATAAGAAGAATAATCCAGAGAATCTTCGGTCACACAATCATCAATATTCACATGAACTCTATCTTGAGGATCTTCCTCTTGAACAACAATAACATAAAGAATTTCATGTTCACAATTAGAAGAATAAACATTTTGAATATGTGCATGAAATTCTTCACAACAACCCTCAAGGAGAATTTCCTGAGCAAAAAACCTTTCACATCGATGATGGAATACTGTATGAAACTATTTTAAAGAAGATATGCTAGAAGGAGGTAAAGATCGATACCATTCACGAGCATCTCCTTCTAATGAGAAGACAAACATCTTCATGAGCACATCCTCATGATTTATATCCAGCTGAATCATGCATTGATGAAATCTGATGAGATGATCTGAAGGATTATCTCCTTTCTTTTCTGCAAATCTTGGAAGGTGATCTCCCCAAATATCTATTGAATGAACTGGATGTGGGAAACCAGGAACTGTTGAGAAGTCAAGAGGTGCAAACGTCCGAACCAAAAGAGCTGCAAACGCTTTTGACATTTGATTATTGTGGAGTCGCCACTGAATTTGTCCTTCATGGAGTCGCCAGATAGATAATTACAACCAAATGATGTCCAAGATTTTTCTATCATCAAATATGGATCTTGTCATCTCCCAAGGAAGCTGAGCTTCGATCTCCTCTCCCCGGCAACGACGCCAATTTGTTATCACTCCAAGAAACTCATTAGGGTTGTAGACTGAGGATGCTCGGTAACTTAATAAATCATGAATAATGAAAGTGTGGATCAATGGGATAATAGAGAGTAGAAAATGGGAAGACAACTCACAATGTAATTGAATGAAATAGTGCTTTTAGGAATCAATGACCAGACAGAGTAATATCAAAAGATATGGAGAAAACCGATCTAGATAATCAAGTACAGCAGTGTGTAGGATCATACAAGCCAACAAGAATTCCTTTAGTTTAAGTTTATGAGCTAAATAAGAAGATGACAGTTCTTAATAGCTGAGCTAAACTGAAATAAAGTACAGAACATGGAATATATGAAGAAATATGTCATTAACAACAAAAGAAGACTGTTTTTCTGTATTGAAAAATAAGTGTCTTAGTACAATAGAAAAAGAGTATCCAAAATTGAACCTCCTAGATTCTTAGAAAAGCTAGGCATTTATAGCCTTTTACAATCAATTTTTAGATCCTAAAACAATGGATCTGATATTCTAAAAATAGAAAGTCAAAACTGATTTACAAAAGATAAGGAGAGATCCTCAAGATGAGGTAAATCTCTATCTTATGGTCTTCAAACATTGGTTGAAAGTTGATGAAGTGTAGCCTAGCCTTCCAAGGCTATTTGATTTGGTCCTCCAAAGATAAAATTCGAATTGGGTGATGTGTCATTTGATTCCCATCATTTTTCCCTTGAAAATGACCAAATCTAGTCAAAAAATTCCCTTTTGACTTTCATCTCCAAGAATGGCCTTCAAATTTTGATTTGATAATTCATAACCAGCTTATTGAAGAAGATTTCAAACCATTCAAACCCAAGGAATCTCGATCTAGAAAAAAATTCGGCTATTCTGGCCGTGACAGGCTTTCACCAGCTAATTTACCCGAAAATTTGCTCCTTAGCTGGTGAAAGGCGGAACTTTCACCAGCTAACTAGTTATAATTCTGCCTTCTGCGCTGATGAAATCGCAAAGTTTTTCAAAATCAAATTTCTCAGACATGGAGAGTCCGTTTTGCATGCTTAAATAGTCAATCGACATCTACAAATCCTAAGCTTTCCAATGGTGCTTTCAAATCTGCATTTGGAGCTTGAGAAACTAGTCAAATTTTCCCTACAATATTAGGCATCGTTCTTTCAAAAATGCCAATGCATTTTTGATCGATAACAATACCAACGATGTAGTTATGTCCGTCATATGTTGTTAGATATGATCCAAGAGGAAGACTAGTAAAGTATAATCATGTAGCCTAGGATGCATATAATAATGAGGAAGAAGATCATGATTATGCGGATGAGGAGCAGGTGGCGCATGTAATCGATGTGTCGGATGAAGAAGTTGAAGAAGTTGATCATCCAAATGTAGGAGACGATGATCTCATTGACGATATCGATAACTATAGTAGTGAAAATGACGTTGATGATGATGACGTTGAAAATGAAAATTATCTAATGAATGAATTTCCCATGCATCTTATGGCCATATATATGAGTTAAATTCCCATTTTGAAATAGGCCACTTGTCATGGTAAGAAGTATTTGGTCATGTGACTTGTCCCAGGTACCACTATAAGGTGCAATTATGACATTCAATGTCTAGAGAAGAAGAAAGACAAGGGAAATCAACAATAAGAGTAGTTGGTAGGAAGTGCAAAGGTTATAGCTATAGTGGATGAGTTAGTATGCAAGCTTGAGATTGCTCTCTATGGTTTGTTTTCTTTCAACCAATACCATTTTTTATGTTGGTTGGTATGTGGATAGTGGATCATCCTGACATATAACCTTTTATAGAAAGGCCTTTGATAGATATCGAGAACAAGATGCCAAC
>SNQJ01S0019261.1:183502-197371 GCA_010110895.2 Picea sitchensis | reverse complement strand
TCGTCCATGTTCAATACCGTGTCGGGCAAGAAGATTGCGGTCTTAGGTTTTGCGTTCAAGAAAGATACCGGGGATACCAGAGAAACTGCTGCCATTGATGTGTGCCATGGGTTGCTGGGGGACAAGGCACAGCTGAGCATCTATGATCCGCAGGTAACCGAGGATCAGATCCGGAGGGATCTTGCCATGAACAAGTTCGATTGGGACCACCCTCAGCATCTTTTGCCCAGCAGCCCCACCGCCTCCAAGCAGATCAGTGTTGTGTGGGATGCTTATGAGGCCACCAAGAATGCTCATGGGGTCTGTTTTCTCACTGAATGGGATGAATTCAAGAACCTGGATTATGATAAGATCTATGAGAATATGGAGAAGCCCGCCTTCGTCTTCGATGGTCGCAATGTCGTCGATGCCGAGAAGCTGAGAAAGATTGGATTTATTGTGTATTCTGTTGGGAAGCCTCTGGATCCATGGATCAAGGATCTGCCTGCTGCACCTTCAAGTTGAGAGGTACAGGGGACAGTAACTCTGAATTCTTAATTCTGCTGTTTATTCAATTGAGACAAGAGCACGACTAATCCTGCTACATACCCTTTGGTAATTCTGGTATCCATTCAATTTGTATCATGAGATCAGACTCCTAGCATTCATAGTACATGCCTTATAATTTTGGTGTCTGTTGTTCAATTTTTCATTTTAGAAGCATTCTGAAACTTCATTTCTTGGAGTTATCTTGGCAATTCAAGTATTGAGTGAGAGCACGACTAATCCTGCTACATACCCTTTGGTAATTCTGGTATCCATTCAATTTGTATCCTGAGATCAGAGTCCTAGCATTCATAGTACATGCCTTATAATTTTGGTGTCTGTTGTTCAATTTTTCTTTTTAGAACCATTCTGAAACTTCATTTCTTGGAGTTATCTTGGCAATTCAAGTATTGAGTGAATCTCGATTGGTGGTTGCCTTTTACTTTTCATGAGCAACTTGATCTTCTTCCATCAATTGATGAGGAAAGATAACGCAAGAGGCAGAGCATTTTCTTTGGTATAGTAAATATTTTGTTTCAAGCTTTTGATGGGTTTGTATAATTTTTCTTTTGAAAAGCATTCTGAAACTTCATTTCTTGGTGTGAATTTCAGTTCTATTCTGAATGATTGGTGGTTGTATTTTACTGCTTATGAGCAACTTGACCTTCTTCCATCAATTGATGAAGAAAGATAATGCAAGAGGCATAGCATTTGCTTGATCTTTTTCCACCAATTGATGAGGAAAGATAATGCAAGAGGCAGAGCATTTTGTTTCATATGGTAAATATTTTGTTTGAAGCGTTTATGGGTTTGTATACAGTTGAAATTCCCTGTGTAGTTCAAATTTTATTAACAAGAAAAGGGATTTACAAAATTAGTTGTAACTGAATTGCTTAAAAGCCATTTCACTAACTATCCTAACCATACACACATAATATGTTGGATAGACAGCTCTTAAATTGGGTTAGGAGCTATACCTCACGATATTTCTGACTCTTTCCAAACACTGTTTGCCTCCATTGCTTCCGTGTATCGACTATCTAAATCACTGCTACTGTTTGTCTCCATTGATTCCGCGTATCGACCAACTAAATCACTGCCACTGTTTGTCTCCATTGCTTCCGCGTATCGACTAAGTAAATCACTGCTACCTCGTAGTCTATCGACGAACTTAATCACCTTATTTCCCGCTTTTCTTCAATCTGATCACTTCGTTGTTCAAACTGCGATTTAACAATTTGAGGCGATTCAGAAACCATAAATTATACTTCAGTTACAACAATTTGAATCGATTCAGAAACCATAAATTATAGTGCGGTTACAGTTTTGAATTGATGAAATTACAACGTTGAGATTATTATGATTTCAGTGATCGGGGATTCTGGGCAAAATCTTCCTGAAAGGGAACGCGTGATTTGATTGAAGATTAACTTGCGTCCCCTGCTTCTCTTTCCATTGGATATCATTCCGTATTGCCTATCTTTCCATTCAATTTCATTTCGTACCTAGAGAATGATGCACGTACGAATTGAAATGAATGGCTAACATGATTATTGGCCTTTTTTTCCATTTATTTTGAATCGCTAACAAGATTATCGGCCTTTCTTTCCATTCAATTTCATTTCGTACCCAGCAAAAGAAAGAATATAACCCAAAAACCCATTTGTCTTAATTGAATTGAATGGTCAACAAGATTGTATGACGTCCTCACAGTGTGCCTTACGATCGTGCATATGCATATGTTGAGGGCGTGCGACACCACAATGTTTCACGCTCGGCTACTTGGCAACACCAAGGTTACTTCGTTCATACTATGCTTCTTCACCGAGAGCATACCCATACTTTGTTCTAGGCTATTGATGAGTGCGGGCAACACGAACCGTGCCTAAAACCTGGCTAAGGCTTTGTTATAGAAGAACAATTAAAAATGAGCACTAACAACTCAGTGTACAACTTTGGCATACAACTCAGTGTACAACTTTGGCATAGTCAAACAACTCGTCTCACCTCACCAAGACAGTGATACATGGATCATCACTAAGACTCTCAGTCACAACCGTCTCCGCTGCCATTTGCGGTGCAACTCAGACGTGCTTCCAATCGCAGAGTTTTTGTCTCTTAGTTTTTGCAGACTCTACCTCTTCGTTTCCACAGACTTCATAGATTCTGGTTCTGCCTCACACATGCCCCCACAAACTTACATTTTCTAGACTTAGCCAAAATCTACCCAAGAGAAATTTGCCCAGCGCTGTCCGTCGAGCCCTCCTCTTCAAGGCAACACAAGTCCTCCCAAAGTGGAGCGACTTGGCTACTTGAGGGAGGTCCTTCTCTTTGTCTGCCTCAGAATCGTAGAGCTCTCTTTGTCTTGCTAAAACTTATTGCCTTCCTTGGTTGAGCGCCCTTGTTCTCTTATAGGTTCTCCAAAGGTTATTATGCGAACCGTTGCACCCGTTGGGGGTGTCACTCCCCTTCGTGAACCCATGTCCAAACAAACCCATGCACTCTCAACCATCGTGCCCCTTGGGATCGGCGTGCCCATCCTTGGTGCGCCCCTCATGTCGATGTGCCCCATCGATTGAACTAACTCATTCTCTTAGGTGTGTGTGCCCCNGTTGATGGAGCGCCCAAGTGTTTCCCTCAACTCTTCGCTAAATCGTCCATCATCTAACTTGTGTTGCAAGGCACCTTGGGTGGAGTTGTCCCTTGGCACGTTGCGCACCCAAGGAATCCCAACTCTCCTCTATATGAAGATATTCGTTTCTTTATTCATACTGATTGTCTTGCATGCTTGATTCAAACTATGGTGGAAGTGCCCACGCCTGAGCTTAGCTCCCAAGGCCTTACATCCTCCACCATCTTAAGTCATTGTTGTCCCCGACGACATTCACAAAATCTATGATCTCCAAGTCTTTGCTTGAACTCGTGCCTCCATTGCAACCAAGTTCGTTGGAAACCCCAATTTTCGTGCCCACTAGAAACCCCAAATTTTTCGAAACCCAACTCTATTGCATCCAACTTTGCACGATTTGTTCCCCGAGTCCATGAGGTCGCTTCACCCAAATCTAAGGAAGAAAGTCACCCAACTTTGATGCACTATCTCATTGTGATTTTGTTTCCTTGTTGCTGGTCGGTTTTGCTGCTGATGTCATTGCCTGCTACAACTGGTTGTTGTCGTTGCCTTCTACAACTGACTGCTGCCCACTTCACTTCAAAATTTTGTGTAAGTGTTGAACACATGTGATCTTGTTGATGTGCCCTTTACTTCAACCAATTCTGCCATCTCTATGCGCATTGTCGACCCCAATGTCTCGAACTGGTTGGGTAGCTAATCCAATCGTCATGCCCAATCTGTGAGCATGCACATCCTCATGCCCGAATTTAGTCTTTTCTGTTTGCAACCTTCGTCACTCTACCCAACTCCAAAGACTAAGGCAAATGTCCATCCTTGCTTCATCGCCATTGCCATTGCTTGATCTTCGTCAAGGAGATCCTCCACAATGTCTAAGGGCTGCACTTCGAACCTACTGGTGTGTTTGTACTCTTGATCCCATGTCATGTTGTTGCTCTTGCCCAAGTCGTGAACTACTTGAATGGCTAGTGCAATCGTCACATTCCTTGTGTCTGCACATCCTCATGAACAAACTAGTCGCTTCCTTCCGCAATTTGGTCCGTCTGCACAATGATTTTAGACCAAGGCAAGGTCGCCCCTCACCTCGCTGCACTATAAAGTCACCTTGAAACAAAGTCTTCTGTGACAACTTGACTCCATTGTCCTCCTCATGGCACAGTTAGTCAATCTGAATGAAGAACTGCACACCCAAACCGTCTTTGTTTCACTACTTCGCCATTCAACCGTGTTGTTGTGTCTTCCTCTCTATGCCTTGGAATGGTTAGGGTTCACCCTCAACCACGCTGCCCAAAGCAAGAAAAACACACAAGTCTAAGTGATCTCTTCATGCTGCAATATACCTGTTAGCGCAATCCCCCAAACAAAGGAAAACCCCAACTCGCCTATTTTCGTCAAGTCACCTCAATGCAACTCAACATCTGCGATGAGTGTGGCCAACGTGCCTACACTCCTCAAACGTCCCAATGAACTGTCCAAAGCGCTCCAAATAGAATGAGTCACCTCAAAGAACTTTCATGCCTTGGGCAAATTCTTACCAATACTATGCCAACCTCAACCAACGACCCCCACTGGGTCTCTGAGTCATTGCACAATCGCACACAAGTCACCAAGGTGTGCGCTGCTTCATCCAATGTGCCATACCAAAGGAGAGTGAACACCACCCAAGTCACTTGGTTTGCGTTTTGCCCATTCAGATTGTTTGTCAACAATTTTTGGTAGACTCCCTCGCTGACTCCATCCGTCTCTTGGAACGAATTGCCTTGCACTCGCTGCAAGTGTCCAAACTCTGGCACTGTCGTCGCGATTGTCAAGCCATCACAAGACCCAACGAAACTGGCTAAGGCACCAAGCAACAGGGTGCCTCATCCGTCCTCTCAAACTCGACACATATAGAATTCACTGCTCACTTCACCGCAACGCCATGTGCAACACATTTCATCAAAGAGTTCGGTAGCTTTCCAAGCCACCTTCACGGCTGCATCAAATTTGCCTAAGTCCACCACAAGACTCGTCCAAGCTCTTTCACACATTCTCCCAACCAAGGCGTCCCAAATTGCTACATGACTCCTTAGAATCTGCATCACTTGAGTCACCCTCAAGTTTGTCGGTTTTCACCGAGGAAACATAATGCACTTGAACCACCAAGTCATCTGACTTCCCTTCAAAGCACTCGCTGCAACACTTGGAAATTGACAGAAAAGACTAAGTTAGAGCATGAGGAAGTGCATTCTCATGAGTTGGGCGTGACAATTGGACTAGCTACCCAATTAGTTCAAGGCAAGGTTGACGTCAGTGTGCAGAGACATGGTAGAATTGGTTGAAGTATGGGCGTAACAAGAAGATCACAAGAGTTCAACACATGGGGGAAATTTTGAAGTGAAGTGTGCAACAATAGTTGAACAACGACGAGATCCAAAGATGGGGCAAAGACGCCATGGAAATCGACGTATGTTGTCGGGGATGACAACAACTTGGAGTGGGGGAGGATGTAAGGACTCCCACGACACCCACCGAGTGCATGCGCTCCTTGGGCAGATTCAACGACGAAACGAATGAAGAGCACAAGGAAGAAGTGATCAGTTGGGCGAATGAAGACGTTCGGGTGTGGGCAGGAGCGCCTTGGGCACACAATGGTGACATGCGGCATCAAGGGGGCACACACCTTACTTTCCTTAGAATATTGACGAAGACTTGGGTTGCATTTGGGCAAGGGCGGGGCAACTTGGGATCATGCCCAAGGAGTGGACCCGTCTTCCCTTGGCAACATGGGGGCGTCAGAGAGGTTGGACGACCCCATCAACACGCTCACTAAGAGTCACAACGATTGTCGTGAAGAGTGCACAAAGCAAAGGGTGAGTGCCCAAGGGTGGGGCGTGTTGGTCCAAGAAACAAACGGTTGATGGGCGCACAAGGCTTGGATGGGCGTCCTGGGTCCACAGATGGGCACAATGGTCGGTTGTGTGTGACAATTCACAAAGGGGCACGACGCACTGAAGAGATGCAAAATTTCGCACAAGTGACCCTTGGAGTTCATATAAAAGCAAGGGGCGCAAAACCAAAAGAGACAACAAGTTTGATAAAGAACTTGGAGACAAGGAGAGCTTTGTGATTCTGAAGCAGACAAAGAGGAGGAGCTCCCTCAAGGAGCCAAGTCGCTCCACTCCGGGAGGACTTGTGCTGCCTTGAGGAGCAGGGTTCCATGGACAGAGTTGGGCGAAATTCTCTTGGGCAGATTTTGGCTAAGTTTGAAACGCAGGTCTATGGAGGCATGTGTAAGGCAGCACTGAAATCTGTGAAGTCTGTGGAAATGAAGAGGCAGAGACTGCATAAACGAAGAGACAACAAGACTGCGGTTGGAGGCACGTGTGAGGTGCACTGCAGGTGGCAGCAGAGACAGTTGTGGCATAGAGTCTTGTGGTGATGGATCTGTGCATGAGTGTCTTGGTGAGGTGAGACGAGTTGTTTGACTTTGCCGAATTTGTAAATCGAGCCAATAGTGCTCATGTTGTAACTGTTCTTCTATAACAAAGACTTGGTTGGGTGTTAGGCATGGTTTGTACCGCCCACACTATATCTATGTTTGTGTTTTGTTTGTTCCGTTGTTGTTCTCTTGGATTCTCATGTTCTTGGATGTGTATTTAAATATGACTAAGTGTTAAAGTAGTTAACGAATGTCTAAGTATATGAGAGTTGCACTAGAGTAGGAGTGTGACAAATGCATGCTTAAATATCACTAAGTGTTAAAGCAGTTAACGAATGTCTAAGTATACAAGAGTTGCACTAGAGTAGGAGTGTGATTTGTTGGTAGCCTAGAACAAAGTATGGGTATGCTCTAGGTCAAGAGGTGTAGTCTGGACAAAGTAACCTTGGTGTTTCCAAGCTGCCAAGTGTGAAACATTGTAGTGTCGCATGCCCTCAAGAGGTGCACGATCGCAAGGCACGTTGTGGGGATGTGACCTCAATCTTCTCATCGCACCGTCAATCGAACCTTTGTCGTAAATCTGATGCAAAGTTTGTGATGAATAATTTCATTGCATCGAACTTTTCACCAAGTCTTCTCTCACGTTTCTTCTGTGATGAGTCAATCCGTCGAGCCCTCACCAAACTTGTGCCTAAACAGTGTAGCCAAATGAGTGCCCCCTTCCTTCACATTGAGTGACTATTTAAAAAAATGGCATCCTTAGATTCAATAAAAAAAAATTGAATCCAACAAAACGAAATTAAAATAAGAATGATATCGTCTGAAGTACCTCATGAGCACCTAAGCCTCCTCAATTAATCTAAATTTCAACCTCTACATAAAACTAAATTAAAATAAGAAAGAAAACTAAATTAAAATAAGAAAGAGATCTCCTGAAGTACCTCACGACCTCTTAAATGTTTGTCAAATAAATTAACTTTGATTTCTACATAAATGTTAACAAGAAGCTCCACTACTTCTAGTATAAAATACGATGATTATCGTATAAAATCTGTAGATTATAATATCAAATATGATTGTAATTTTTTTATATTTGGAAATTTATTCAGTGTTAAAGAATTAAAAAAAATGAGAAAATGTAAATTTAATTTACATAAAAATTCTCACATTAAAAGTAAGGAGGTGTTTTTCAATCTAGTTACGCCTATAGGCGTCCCCCTATTGACAATCAATGGTGGATTAATCACTCTTGATTAAGAACCCTGGTCTTATGGCTATGAATTAAAGATGTTGACATACATCATCATCGTGTCTCTAAATCAATGGATGAGATTGCCAATATTAACTTCCTTGCATTTATGAATGTGTTCATTTATCATTACTTAACTTGTTTACTATTTCACTTTTACTTAATAGGATTAAGAAATTATTGCTTTCACTTATCAATTGCCACGTAACATACTTTTACAAATCCAATCAAGGTTACTTAAGTTTTAACATTCACTTATTCACTATTAATTTTTTATATTTCTTAGTTCTGCCATGTGTGGTTAAGTTTTTAACATTTACTTTTTATCTATTAACTTTTAACGATTAACATGTTTAAAAAAATTCCTCCAAGTGTGGTTAAGTTTCAATACTTGTGGAGTCTGGCATAGCAAGGAGTGGACAAACTTTTCTTTATTTCATAAGAAAAAAATAAGTTTATAAAATAATTAGGTACCGAGAACTGGAAAAAAATTGTGTTAACTCATGGCCCTTGTAATCCCAAAAATCTCCCAACTCGTGGTATTATTGCATCAACTACTCATGAGCTTGATATCTATATAGATATTTCGATCTCTCTCACATTCAATCAGAGGGACAGGCCGACGAGGGATTTGATTAAGACTATGAGGAGGGATTTGATTAAGACTATGAGGAAAATCTCCTTTGATCGAAATTTAGAAGAGGTTGTGAAGATTGGGGGTGTTTTGACTTACCAATGATGGAATCCCAGACCTAGACCCACTATTCGAGAGTAGAGATCCTCTCTAAGGATGTGTTTAAGCTTCCTAGAGAGACCAAGGAGAAAAAGGTATCCCCTCTTATCATCGACAATTACATCAAAGGGGGATCTATGACTCCTTTTTCATTAGCATAGGGCTTGAATTTGAAGCCATACACGAGTTCAGTGATCTCATTGCTTTAAATTTAGGGTTTGAAGCCATACATGAGTTCAACGATCTCATGTGGAACCAAAACTTCTAGTATGACATTTGCATTGCATTGGATTTAGGGTTTAGTTTTTAAGGTTTTAGGGTTTTTGCCATTTGTTGGATCGTTTCATGCTTGCATGTGTCCTTCCTAACGATGGGGGGTTAAGACTCGAGGTTCATCAAAAGTTGACCAACAAACACCCCAAGGCATCGACATATCAAACCTCAACCAAGATTGAGAAAGGTCTCACCTGAGACACCATGAGTATCACAAAGACCATCTGGTCTTGTGTCGAGGATGAAGGACTAGAGACACATAGATCCATTGGGGATTGCATTCATGTTATTCATTGCAACTTATTTAACATATGAAAAAACATAATGGAAACAACACGTTCAATCAAACACATAATGGACACACTATAGGTCCAAAATCACCGTGGCTTTATTATCATCCCCATTCAATCATGCACATGCATACATTAAGCAAATCATTCATTGACAACAACCGAGATTTCCTTTCTTATACATTGCCCACTGTTACATTACACCGCGTCATGTGCATCTGTTAAGACTCCCTAGAGAGGACAGACTCATACTTACAATAAGATAAATTACAAATCATATGCTCAGAGAGAGCTCAATAACACACATACAACAACAACCCATGGACTAGTTGACTAACTAACTGATTGACCGACTAACTCAGTTTATGTTGTCGTTGCTTCCTTTTATATCCTTCTTTATTCTGGTGCTCTGTCTTTTTTAGTTATGCCCCACTCATTCCTCCATCTGCTAGTTCCGCACGCTTTTGTCACCTTCCTGCACTCCATGTAGCCTTTCTAGAATCGGGGCAATTGTAACTACCTTGCCATCTCATCTTCTTTTTTCTCCATGTTCCCTTGTGTTGCTGGAAGTAATCATTTGGGGAGATTTCTCTAAGATCCTTTTTTTGTTTGTTTTGCAGTGCATGCATTGTCTTCTTGATTCTTGATGCAGATCTTCAAACTCGGACTGACGCACACTGGCAGGTTTCGATTTAATGCGCATTAACAAAACTTGATCTAGCGCACGCTTCTTGTCAATCCTCACACATATGCTTGAGCGTTTGCAAAAATGGAATGAGTGCACACAACTTCATTTGTGCGCACATGATATTTACCTAAAACTTTGGGTGCCAACGGGCCCCCACCACTAATACTTGGCTCGTCCTTGAGCCCACTGCCTCAAGGAATGACCGATGCCATTGATGGAACCATGTTCTTGAGTTGTTGCACAAACTCCTTGAATTGGTGATCAAGTTCTGTGAGGATGCCTTGGATTTTCGAGGTGAGCTGAACAATTGCATCAACATTGATTGTTGTGACATGAGGGGTTGTGAAGTCTGTTGAGTTCATTTTATCGATCAAGGGGTTGGCAATAACTTGCGCATCTGTGAGTTGGGTGTAAAAGATTAAGGCCTTATCGACCGCATAAGTGATGAGCTCTGATATACTTTGTTGCTTAGCTCACACTGTCGTAATCTCCTTTGTCTTGGATGCAATAGCGATCATTGACATTGCGTGCTCTCTAGGAGGTAGTGAGGCTAAGTTACTCTTACGTTGTGTGACCTCAACCTTGGCTCCACAGACTCTATCATGGAGAGTTGTTAATTCTGAAGGGGTCTGTAGGTGGGTCCACAAATTGAAGCTATGGTCTATTACCCCTGAAAAGTCTTGCCACCTAGTGAGGCCATTCCGAATAGCCGCTTCGACTGTTGCAACTTGTTTCTGCAAATCCGTCTTTGTTGGTGTTCACTGGTGGATCCATGCGAGGAGTGCTTCATTATGCGATTCTAGGACATGAATGAGCCCGATAAGCCATTTAAGTTTATGTGGTGCTGAGATATGTGACTATACCTGCCTGGTCTTGCAAACCTGTAAGTAAGCCTCGTCTAAAGAAGTGAATACATTTGTATGATGGGCTAGAAGGGCTTCATACTGCGCCTTACTCTTAGCGTGCACGTTATCCTTAAAAAGATGCATTTGTTGGAGGTTTTTTCAGACAACTTCAAGTTCTTACCGCACATTGGATCCCTGTTTTAGTCACAACGTGGTGTCTGGATGGCTTGAGGACTCTTGCTCGAAATGAAGGTGTAACTGTGCATGCTCTTGGGTGAGAGTTTGGTATCTCTCCCCAAGCTTGTAGATCATGGTAGTGATAAAGCCATGTATCTCGGTTATACGGACCTGGGAAAGGTCAAGTTCTGTCCTTGCTGAGTCGAAGGGTATCATGGCAAGCGGGTTGACACTCAACACTCTTCATTGGCTCGGTCATGTGGCGTCGATGGCTTGTGGTTATGGGGGTGGAGATTTTGGAGGTGAGGGTAAAGCAAGTTGTTGGCCCAAAGTGTCCACCTTCCACACCATAGTATCTTGGAATGCCTGCTGCTTGGCTAGTTGAGCACAGAGTTACTTCATTAGTTTAGTGATTTGCTGGTTAGAACTTGGGGAGCTAGCCTCTGGTTGTTACATGGTAGTGGTGCATCTACGTTTTCCCGAACCAGGCCGAACCTTTGTTCGAGTTGAAGTTGTTGGGACCTCTTCGACGATTGGGATTGCACGTGTGAAGGGTGAACGATCATCCTTTGCACTGTTGTCAAGGTCAATAGGGGGATGGACCTAAGTTTTGGAATATCGCTTCCTTTATCATGTAGCGTCGACCTTCGTGCCTAACCCACCAACGTTCTACATGCGCTCATCTGAAAGGGGAAGCTTACGTTCCTTGGATGTGGCAGCGTTGTCTTGGTTTTGAGAAGAGAATCTAGCTTGTTTCTGTTCTTGGGATTTCTTAGTTCTGACTCCAAACTCGTCTTGAACCTCCAAGAAGGAAGGTTGGTAATCGACCGACCATTCGACAACACCTGCCGAGATATCCCATTCTATAATGCAGAATGGGAGCTCGACAACAAAACCATTTGTTGGGTTGTTTCATGCTTGCGCGTGTCCTTCTTAACGCTGGGGGGTTAAGACCTAGGGTTCGTCCATAGTTGACCAACAAAAACCTCAAGGCATTGGCATATCAATCCTCAACCAAGACTGAGAAAGGTCTCACCTGAGACGCCATGAGGGTCACAGAGACAATTTGGTCTTGTGTTGCTAATGAAGGATTAGAGACATAGAGATGCATCGGGGATTGCATTCATGTAATTCATTGCAACTTACTTAACAAATGAAAAAACACAAGGGAAAGAACACTTTCAATGAGACAAATAATGGACAACCATAGGCCCATAGTCTTTGTAGCTTTATTATCATCCTCATTCAATCATGCACATGCATTCATTAACAACGATCGAGCTTTCCTTTTTTATACGTTTCCCACTGTTACATTACATTGCGCCACGAGCATCTCTTCAGACTCCCTAGAGAGGACATAGTCAAACTTACAATCAGAGAAATTACAAAACATATGCTCATAGCGAGCTCAATAGCACACATACAACAACAACGCATGGACCAATTCACTAACTAACTGATTGACTAACTCACTAACTGATTAACTCTGTTTCTATTGTCATTGCTTCATTTTATATCCTTCTCTGCTTTGGTGCTCTGTCTCTTTCAGTTCTTCCCCACTCGTTCCTCCATCTGCTAGTTCTGCATGCTTCTGTCACCTGCCTGCACTCCACATAGAATTTTTGGAATTAGGGCAATTGTAACTACCTTGCCAACTCATCTTCTTTCTGCTCCACGTTCCCTTGTGTTGTTGGCAGTAATCATTCGGGGAGGTTTCCCAAAGATCTTTTTCTTGATTCTGACGTGCATGCATTGTCTTCTTGATTCCTAGCGCGCATCCAAAACTCGAACCAGCACGCATTGACAGAACTCGATTTAGCGTGCATTAACAAAACTTGATCTGGCGTGCACTTCTTGTCAATCCTCATGTATCTGCTTGAGTGCACGCAAAAATGGAATGAGCACACACAATTTTGTTTGCGCGAGCGTGATATATACCCAAAACTTTGGGTGCCAACATATTTTTAATAAGTTTTAGGGTTATTGTTGTAAAACTAGCTCGACATCATTGATCAATTACTATAAATATCTTAATCATGGCAACCAAGTCATTCAGTAGTATTTTGAGAGGATGGAGGAGTTGTCTCATAGGATCCATAAGATTATTCTAGCTAGTTTGGGAGTGAGCAATTACTTTTCTTCGCACTTCGAGCATTATAAATTTTCACTCCACATGAATGAATACCTTTGGATTTAGGATTTGAAGCCATACACGAGTTCAATGATCTCATGTGGCCTCATGGAAACCAAAGCTTCTAATGTTCCTCACAATCTGTTGGTTTCCTGATAAAAAACTGATCAAGTTATTAGATTATTATTAGACCTGTTATCCCTGATATCTAGGGATAACTAGGAGATCATGTCTCGAATCCCACAGGTCCTAGACATGGAGTACCGAGAGAAGGATTGACCTGAGCATGGCCCTGGAGGGCCCATTCTTCTTCTTCTTTGCCAGACTTTTCCTGTTAGCAGTAGCAGCTTCCATCACCATCGGCTTGGACTTGCATCAGAGAAGACTCTTGCTCCATGAGGTAATTGGTCCAAGGTATCATGGTATGTGTCATGTTTGATCATTATAACCTTCTTATATATGCATTAGGTTCCTTTCATTTATGATAACTGCTTGGATCTTACACTAATCCACTTGACCATTGTTGAGGTGATTAACGGGGTGACTTAGCAAGCTGGTACTCATGGGTTTGGTTTAGCCACCAAGGGGGATTTGCAGAGCCATCATCCGCTCCCACCATTCTATCACTTTACACCTTATCTCCCACACATCTATCCCATTCCCCTAGTTCGGCCATTGGGATGACCTTTTGGGGTTACACTCTGTCCTGTGGGAAGAAGGGGCTAAAGGCCCAGGGGGTAAAAGCAGCTGGTAAAAGATAAAATCCATAAGAAATGAAACCTAGAGATGCTTCGCCCAGGGATCCCCGAGAAGGCAATAATAGGCCTCTCGATAAGAAACTAAAGGGACCCTAAGAAAAATAATAAAACAAGACCTAACCAAGAGGATGGGAGGTCTCATCACGAGCC